>JAPXFY010000020.1:70744601-70784601 GCA_030674185.1 Monoplex corrugatus
TTGAGTGACACAAAAGTACCATGTGTGTGACTCACAAAAACTATTGTGTGAGTGACTCACAAAACTCCAGCTCTGTACTCACCTGACTCCTGTGTTAACACTGTGTGCAGTAGTCTCCCCTGTCAGCGCTGATGTCCCAGATCTGCAGAGAGAGGGCGCTGGTTGCTGCCACTAGACAGCGGTTGTTGGGAGTGATAACCAATCGCTGAGCGACCAATTTGTTGTCACTGGACGGCAGTGGGAGACGGGTGACATGGACCTTGGGAGTGAGGGACTTTAGTCCTGTCTGCACACAGTCACACACACATAGTCACATACACACACACACACACATAGTCACACACACACACACATTGCATTATCTAGTAAATCTTAAACCCATGTCTTTCAAAGTAGTTCTCTTTGTTGACTCAAAATCTGTATTATATGCCTTACGGTCTTTTAATGCCGACACAAGACCTGATTTAATTACTGAGGCAAATCATCTTATACATAGTTTAAGGGTCAAAGGTACAGATATCAGTTTATGCTGGGTGCCTTCTCATGTTGGTCTTCACGGCAACGAAGTAGTTGACAGAGCAGCTAAGCAAGGCGCCCAGAATGCTGATAATGCTGTAGAATTACATGTTCATACCTCCGTAAAAGAAGCTTGCAACTTGCTCGAATCAGCCTCATGGACTCGATTTCATGAACATTCAGATGAACAGTTTGTGTCACAACAAATGATAAAACTTACCGTTCAAAATGTATGTAAAAAATTGCAGTATTCTTCCATGTATCATTTGAGATCGATTGTTGCTGTTTGTTTTTGTATTCAGCTAAACGCATTGAAAACAAAATATTGTAAAAATGTCAATTTGCGGCGAACAGTTCACACTGTTTCACTGTTTATTCTACTGCAAAATGCTACGTTCTTTTTTATCGAAAATGTTTACTCAAGAAAAGTATTCTGAAAATCATTTCCAGAAAATTACATCAGATCAAACGTTGTTAGTTAGAATTTCAGAATCATTAGTTCACAGTCCTGTTAATGCATTACTTTAACTTTATTCGGTTTGTATTTTAGTGTTACAATTTCCCTTCACGTTGTTGAAGTTAATTGTTAGTGTTAAGTTCTCGTTCCATTTTACTGTTCCCCCACCTGCTAATGTCTTTTTCCTCTGTCTTCCCTCTGCCCAAATCCAACCCGTCCAACTATCGTTTTACATATTATTTTGTTCACTTTTTTTTTTAATTTCCCCTTGCCCCCCTCCCCCGTCTAATATCACTTATAGTGAAAAGACGTTAAATTAAAGAACGAACACACACACAGTCATGCAGAAGCAAACACAAATAGTCACACATAGCCACAGTCACACAGATACACATATAGTCACATGCACAGTCACATACACATGTACATACAGCCACACATACATACATGTACACACATACACACTCACCAACACATACACAACACACGCATCAACATGCACACCACACACACATAAACATGCACACCACACACACATAAACATACACACACACATACACACACACACACACACACACACACACACACACACACACACACATACACACACACACACACATACCAAGTGCAGTTGACAGACACGTAGTTTGTCCTGGTCACTAAAGGCAACGACACGAGCGTCCTGTGAGATGGCGCTACAGCTGATTCTCTCCCCTGCCCGCGCTTTCAGCTCCAACAGGTAGATATGGGAGTAGTCTGAGTGTGGGGTGTCACCGTTTATCTCTGTAACACGACGCATTACACACTGTAACATGAACATTACACACTGTAACATGACACATGACACACTGCAACATGACACACTACACACTGTAACATGACACACTACACATTGTAACATGACACACTACAACATAATAATAATAATAATAATAATATATTTTATTTATATAGCGCAAAATCTTGATAAAATCAAATCTAAGCGCTGAGCGTATACATGCATACATACCTACATACATATGAGCGTATACATGCATACATACATGCTTACATACTTACATACATAAATCTAAGCTGAGCGTATACATGCATACATACATACATAAATCTAAGCGTATACATACATACATACATATGTACGCACATGCATACATAATAATTACAATATTTATATAGCGCAAATCTCGACAAAATCAAATCCAAGCGCCGAAAAGACACACACGCACGCACGCACGCGCACACACGCACGCACGCACGCACGCACACACACACACACACACACACACACACATGGCCACAAATGGGGAGAAAAGAATAAAAGCAATAAAAGCAAGAATAAAACCAATGGAAAACCACAGAGAGCACATCATATACAATTATATATTAAAACAAAGTGATTCCCCTCCGAGCGGAGACAGGCTGAGTGAGGTTAGGATTTTATGCAGAGGAGAAAAGGTGAGTTTTGAGAGCGGACTTGAAGGAGGCAAAAGTAGGTTGCTGACGGACTGAGAGAGGGAGTTTGTTCCAGGAGAGCGGACCAGAAACAGAGAAGGCTCGTGGACCATAGGTATTGAGCTTAGTGCGTGGAAAGCGAAAAGTCAGAGGATCGGAGGCAGAGCGGAGGGTACGTGAGGGAACATAGATCTCAAGTAGGCTTGACAGGTAATCGGGGGCTGCGTTATTGAGGCTTTTGTAGCACATGGTGTCTAGTTTGTACTGTATGCGCTTTGATACAGGGAGCCAGTGAAGTTGTGCCAGGAGAGGAGATATGTGGTCAGTTTTTTCTTTTTGAGTACAAGGCGTACAGCATTGTTTTGAATGCGCTGTAGGATGTGAATGGTGGAGGCAGGAAGACCAGACAGGAGTGAATTGCAATAGTCAATGCGAGACATTATGAAGGAGAGAACGAGTTTTGCAGTTGTTTCGACAGAGAGATACTTCCTGATCAGGCTTATACGATGGAGATGATAGTAGCAAGATCTGGCAGTTTGAGAAACAAAGTTGTTCATGGACAGGGTAGAGTCAATGCAGACACCAAGGTTTTTAGCTGAATCAGAAATTGGGACTGATGTGGTACATAATGGGAGAGAAAGAGGAGGCAGCTGGGAAAGTTTCTGACGGGTGCCAATGAGGATAGCTTCTGTCTTGTCGTCATTAAGCTGAAGTCTATTGTGTGTCATCCAGTTCTTAATGTCCGAGTAACACTCAGTGGTGCGAGTCAACAGGCGCTGTATATTATCAGGTGAGTCACTGTCTTGAAGTTGGGTGTCATCAGCATAGAAGTGGTGTTTTATAGAGTGGGAGTTGATGATGGTGGACAGGGGGGAGGTATAAAGAGTGAAAAGAACAGGGCCAAGGACAGATCCTTGTGGAACACCACAGGTCAGGTATGCAGGTTGAGAGTAAGTGCCATTGATGAGAACAGTTTGTTTTCTGTTTGATAAATACGAAGTGAAAAAGGAGAGAGCAATGTCAGAGATGCCAAAAGTATGATGAAGTCTAGAAAGGAGAATACCATGGTCAATGGTATCGAAGGCTGCAGACAGATCAAGGAGTGTGAGGAGAGAGACTTTGCCAGTATCAGTTGCAAGGAGGAGATTGTTGAGAATGTGCAGTAGGGCAGTTTCAGTGCTATGGCACTGGCGGTAGGCTGACTGGAAAGGATTGAGGAGATTGTTGGCAGACAGGTGAGAGTTCAGCTGGTTGAGGACGACCTTTTCAAGGAGTTTTGACAAGAAAGAGAGATTAGAGATAGGCCTGTAATTTTTCAGTTCATTTGGGTCTAAATTGTGTTTCTTGAGGAGAGGGTGAACAATAGCAGACTTGAAAGAATCTGGGACAGTTCCAGTTTGAAGAGAAGTGTTGATGATGTCAGTGATGAATGGGAGGAGAGTAGGGAGACAATCGGAGTAGAGAGAACCTGGAAGAGGATCCAGTTCGCAGGTTTTGAACGACATGGATCTGATTGTGTTGAAAATTTCTTCTTGTGAGACTGTAACATGACACATTACACACTGTAACATGACACATTACACACTGTAACATGACACACTACACACTGTAACATGACACACTACACACAGTAACATGACACATTACACACTGTAACATGATACACTACACACTGTAACATGACACACTACACACTGTAACATGACACATTACACACTGTAACATGACGCACTACACACTGTAACATGACACACTACACACTGTAACATGACACACTACACACTGTAACATGACACATTACACACTGTAACATGATACACTACACACTGTAACATGACACACTACACACTGTAACATGACACATTACGCACTGTAACATGACACATTACACACTGTAACATGACACATTACACACTGTAACATGACACATTACACACTGTAACATGACACATTACACACAGTAACAAGACACATTACACACTGTAACATGACATTACACACTGTAACATGACACACTACACAATGTAACATGACACACTACACACTGTAACATGACACACTGTAACACGACACACTACACACTGTAACATGACACACTACACACTGTAACATGACACATTCCACACTGTAACATGACACACTGTAACATGACACACTACACACTGGAACATAACACACTACACACTGTAACATGACACACTACACACTGTAACATGACACACCACACACTGTAACATGACACACTACACACTGTAATATGATACACTACACACTGTAACATGACACACTGTAACATGACACACTACACACTGTAACGTGACACACTACACACTGTAACATGACACACTACACACTGTAAGGTGACATACTACACACTGTGACATGACAGACAGACATGACAGACAGACAGACAGACAGACAGACAGACTTACTGGCGGTGTTGGTGTTTTCCAGTCTCCAGATCTGCAGACAGGTAGGGTACTGAAACATCACGAGTCCTGCCTCCCTGGCCACCTTCACCATCGACATCTGTCATCATTATCATCATCATTGTTATTATCATTGTTATCACTGTTATCATCATCACTGTTATCATCATCATTGTTATTATCATCATTGTTATTATCATTGTCCTGCCTCCCTGGCCACCTTCACCATCGACATCTGTCATCATTATCATCATTATTATCATTATCACTGTTATCATCATCACTGTTATCATCATCATCCTGCGTCCCTGGCCACCTTTACCATCGACATCTGTCATCATCATCGTCATCATCATCATCATTGTTATTATCATTGTCCTGCCTCCCTGGCCACCTTCACCATCGACATCATCATCGTCATCATCATCATTGTTATCATTATTGTTATCATCATCATGTTATCATCATCATCCTGCCTCCCTGGCCACCTTTACTATCGACATCTGTCATCATTATCATCATCACTGTTATTATCGTCCTGCAGAAAGCTGGTGGATAGGGTAAGGGAATCAAAGGGTTAAGTTTTTGCTTTGCTAGCATTGGTGGCAATGCAGGATGCTGGTGGACAGGGTGCGAGAGTGAAAGGGTTAGATTCAGTGGGCCCTTCACGGGTCTAGAACTACCAAGTTTATGATTCCTGAACAATGTAAGAACTTTCACAAGATCGCAATATGTGACTGACCTTCCCGAACAGCTATCATGGCACTGACATGGGCGTGAATGATTTACCATTCAGAATGGCCAGCATGTCACGCTGCAGGATAAAAGCTTGCTAACCATCTCAAACAGAGCACTTCTAAACAAATTGATCACCCTGGGAATAGAGAAAACCTACAAAAGAAAATTTAGTACACATATCACTGCTTTCACACAAATAAATAATCTGAGGATAAGGCCCTGGCGTTGACTACTGCGCTGACTTTATCACCAGGGAGATTACAAAAACAAAGCTGAGTACAAATGTAGACATAAGCAGGTACACAAAAACATACATAAAAACTGACCTATAGTAACTAAACTCCTCACTAAGCAGTTCATCTTTCATTAGAGAGAGAAATGCAATTAATATATGTGACCTCCCACCACGAAATCAGTCTTAACTCACAGTCAGTCGAACAGCACTGGGAGCTGAAAAGGTGACTGAGGGTCTATCTGGGGTGTTTTGACTTTTTCTCAAAATTGATTTCTGTAGACTATAATCTATCCCCCACAGAAATTTTTTTTCTTGAAAAAATATTATTAATCAATTTAAAATGGTATTTTAGTGCACTGATCGCAGCAGAAAGAACGCCATTTCCTATCAAAAGTACCTATTTTTGTCTCTTATTATGAACTGTGACCTGTACAGTATCCGCACATGTAATATACTGACAGAAAGCTGTTTGGTGCACCTTTCAGATAATGACAACGAAAATTAGAAACAAACTGGGTCAAAGCCACCAAATAAAGAAATTTAAGGAAAATGTGTAGGACAGCACACAAAAACTTTATAGAGGCAGTTTTCTCAAAATGGCCGTCATACAACTTAATGACTTTAAACATACATAACTGCTACATTTTTTTGAGTACAAGCTTTATTCAAGTACCAAAATAATCAGCAGAATGTACACTTTCCAGTAATATGAATATCTCAAAATACCCAAAATGCTAGTTAAGACTGATTTCGTGCTGGCAGGTCACATATGTATCCTAAAAGTATCTAATACTTTATGGAAAATGTAACAGTGAATAGATGAGCAAAGCAAAAAATTCGAGAGGTAGAGATGACAGAAAGCAAAGGAGCAAGGTAGAAACACAGAAAATGAAAGAAAAAAGAGGAAATTTCTAGCACAGAATTTCCAGAAGGTGGGGATGCTATTTATATCATAAGAGCCCCTGGCACCCTATGGGGGGTGGGGATATGGGGATATGTGTGTGTTGGGGGGCGGAGGGAGAAAGAGAGAGACTTGCAGCAGGTATGGCTGATAGTGTGTGTGTGTGTGTGTGTGTGTGTGTGTGTGTGTGTGTGTGTGTGTGTGTGTGTGTGTGTGTGTGTGTGTGTGTGTGTGTGTGTGTGTGTGCCTGTGTCTGTGTGTGTAAGAGTCTATGCAACTTACAGCAGGTATGGCTGGCAGTCGCAGGAAGTGTTTCTTGTTGCCGTCCACCTGGCTGCACATCAGGTGAGTGTCTATACCTGTAACAATGACATCAACACTGTGAACGACAATCGTTAACATTAACACCACAATCATCATCACCATCAAGGCACCACCCCAAGCTGATCAAGGCATCAGATTTTCCAGTGACATCATCAACATCATTGTCACCGTAATCGTTAACATTACTACCATAACCACGATCACCATCAAGGCGCAACCCCAAGCTGATCAGAATGTCACTTTCCTTTCACATCATCACCATCACTGTAATCACTAACATTACTACCATAACCATCATTGTCACCGTAATCAATAATATCACTACCATAAGCATCATCACCATCAAGGCGCAACCCCAAGCTGATCAGAATGTCACTTTCCTTTCACATCATCACCGTCACTGTAATCGTTAACCTTACTACCATAACCATACAAGATACAAGAATTTTATTAAGCCCAAAGCATCACAATGGGAAATTGTTTTGGCATTCGCATTAAAATACATATAGGCACAAGAACGCATAAACAAATGTACACACATACTCTTACTCTCTCACTCTCTCTTTCACTCCTTTCTCACCCTCTTCCTCCCCTCATCTCTCTCCCCCTCCCTCTTTGTCGAAACAATATCAAAGATAATGACTAAATCTAAATATGTACGGTTAAAAAAGCACATCATAAGAGTCAGATGCCTTGGTCAGGACTTTTAACAATGGACAAAAAGGGCAATACTCATTGAAAAAACTTTGGTAGGTATAGAAAAAATTTGATTAAAGATGCAACGCGATATGCACATTAAAATCAAAATGAGTTAAATACAATAAAATGAGTATGTAGACTAAGAGGACAAGGTTAAACAAGAGAAGAACAGGAACAAGATTTTATTTTAGCCCAGTGCTCAGACACGTGGAAAATGTTTTGGCTATGCATACAATCACACTCACGCATCACAACAATTACAATGTTCAACATCATAAAAGACAAATTCGTGGGTCATCCACGGAATCGAAGAAACACACGCACACAACACACACACACTCTCACGCCAAGGCGCCCATATCCAAGCCACCTTAGCCCTGCCAGCTAATTAATTTAACAGTGCGCATCTGTCTTTCCCTTCCCCTCTCCACACCACCCTCACCCATCCAGTGGTGGGCCACAGGCACACATTGAAGTCTAGGCTTACAGATTGACCTAGATTCGACTAGGCCTACTCTGTGCCAGTATCAGTCACTTCCTACACTCAGTCCCTCCCGAAAGATCGTCAGCAGTTACAAAGCACTGCTGTAGAGTGGTGGACTCTGGTCAAACCTGCCTGGCTAAAAATACAAGATACAAGATACAATATTCTATTTAGCCCAGAACATCACAATGGGAAATTGTTTTGGCATTCGCATTAAAAATACACACAGGAACAAGAACGCATAAACAAATGTACACACATACTCTTACTCTCTCTCACTCTCTCTCTCACCTCACCCTCTCCCTCCCCTCATCTCTCTCCCCCTCCCTCGTTGTCGAACACAATATCAAGGATTATGACTAATTCTAAACATGTACGGTTAAAAAAGCACATCATAAGTCAGATGACTTGGTTAGGACTTTTAACAATGGACAAAAGGGCAATACTCATTGAAAAACAACTTTGGAAGGTATAGAAAAATTTGATTAAAGATGCAATTCAATATGCACATTAAAATCAAATTGAAGTAAAACCAATAAAATGAGTATGTAGACTAAGAGGATAAGGTTAAACTTTTTAAGTCAACCGACAGAAACACATATACAAGCAACAGCCGACCCCCCCACCCACCCACACACCCACGCGCACGGAGTCAATACACACACTACACATACACATGCACGCACCCACACACCCTCTCTATACCCTCTCTCACATACAACCCCACAATACTATGCACACAATGTTTGCTCCAACATAAGTCAATTGTACACATCCGCACGCTCTCTCCTCTGCTCATCCTTAACTCCAAAGCCCCGGCACATCTCACGTGAACAAGTAGGGACAGTGTCACGGGCCGCCTTCACATAGAAGCTGTTGCTTAACCGCTTGTCCTGGCCTTAAAGGACCTGAATCGTTTACCGGAAGGGAGGGGGGAGAAGAAAGTATTTGCCGGATGGCCCTCATCGGCCACGATGGATTTGACCTTCTTTTCCATTCTTCTAAGAGAGATGGACTCAAGGGGCTCCAAAGTGGTCCCAATAATTTTCGAGGCGGTCCGGACAACTCTATTGAGCCTCTCCCTCTCGGCTGTGGGGAGGGCGCCGTACCAGGCAGTGATCGAAAAGGTCAGTACGCTCTCTATCACCGCCCGGTAGAACTGCACGAGTATATTTTGACCAACACCGAACTTTTTGAGTTGGCGGAGGAAGAACAGTCTTTGTTGGGATTTTGACACAATGTTGCTGGTGTTCTCCTCCCACTTCAACGAGCTTGATATTGTCGTACCTAGAATCTTGAATGTTTCTACAACTTCTACGGTCTCTCCCTTAATCACAAGGGGAGTGACAGGGGTCTTGGATCTTCTGGTGTCCACAATCAATTCCTTAGTTTTAACAGCATTTAGTTCCAGATTGTTACTGTCACACCATCTGACAAGTTTCTGTATTTCGTTGAAGTATGCGGACTCGTCGCCGTTGTTGATCAGGCCCTCTACCGTGGTATCATCGGAGAACTTAAAATACTTGACCGTGTCACTTGATGAGCGGCAATCGTTCGTGTACAGAGTGAACAAAAGGGGCGACAAGACACAGCCCTGAGGAGCACCAGTGCTCAGAGTGAGGGGGGAGGAATGGATGCCGTTCACTTTCACGACCTGTTTCCTCTTGGATAGAAAGTCTGTGATCCACATGCACATTTGGGGTCTGATGTTGAGGTCTGAGAGTTTTGTGTGTAGTTTAGCTGGGATGATTGTGTTAAAAGCTGAGCTAAAATCGACAAAGAGAATGCGTGCGTATGTTTTGGGAGAGTCAAGGTGTTGTAGGAGGTAGTGCATGAGAAGAAGACGCATCGTCCACTGATCTGTTTGCCCTGTATGCGAACTGAAGGGGATCAAGAAGATGGTCAGTTGCTGATTTAAGGTGTTGCAGGACAATCCTTTCGAAGACCTTCATCACGATGGAGGTCAGCGCAACAGGCCTAAAGTCATTGAGTGTCGACACTTTTGGCTTTTTGGGGACTGGGATGATGTTGGCCGCTTTGAAGCAAGAGGGAACATGACAGAGCTCTAGCGACCTGTTGAAGATGTCGCAGAAAACAGGTGCTAGTTGGTCAGCGCAGGTCTTGATCACTGAAGGGGAGACGTTGTCTGGGCCCGATGCTTTCCTCATGTTTTGTTTTTTGAAGAAGGATCTGACTGTGTGTTCGCTAATCACAAGAGGCCGGGGGCTGGGGGAGGGGGTGGATGGGGGAGGGGTGGAGGAGGGGGAAGGGGATAGAGAGGGAGAGGGTGGAAGCCTTGTGAGGTACGGAATGGAGGAGGGGCAGAGGAGGAGAAGGGGGGTGGAGGGGGAGGCCTTGTTGAGGAGGAAGGTGGAGGGACGGGAGAGTGGGAAGGAAGGAGCGGGGAGGGAGGAGGAGGGGGGAGGGTATGCCCTGGTGAGGGTGGGGCACCAAAATACCACCCCAAGCTGATGGAAATGTCAGATTTTTCTTTAACCCCTTGACTCCCGCACCCTCTCCGCCAGCACCCTGCACTGTCAGCTATGCTAGCAAAGCAAAAACTTAACCCTTTGATTCCCTCACCCTATCCACCAGCTTTGGTGAAGGAGTCAAAGGGTCAAGTTTTTTTGTTTTTTTTTGCAGTTGGTGGACAGGGTGCAGGAGTCAAAGGGTTAACATAACATTATCATCAGCACGGTCACTGTAATCATTACCATTAGTACCATAACCATCACCACCACTATGAAGGTACCATCCCAAGCTGATCAGAGTGACAGACTTTCAATGTATAATTTCTCAATTTGACCCGGCTTATGTAGCACCTGGTGGGTACAGAGCGGAGATTTTTCCAATCTGCCCAGTTAACTCAATCGAGTCGCAGTCTTCAGGGTCATTCTGCCCCCTCAATTCGGAGGATTTTTAGCACATTTTAAAAAAATATAGAAAAACAACCAAATAAATAGACAAACAAAGTAAAGTGATACAGAAAGACCAGGATTAGATCTTTACAAATAATCTTACTTTATTTATGGTATTCCATTACTTGTAAATATGATGAGGTATCCAAAGGGGGGTAATTTTTTTTTTTTTGATGGATATGAACACACACTGTGAAACAGTTTTAGATGAAGTCCAGAACATGATTTTGATGCCATGGATGTTTCAGATCACAAGATTACTGGTAGTTGTCACTTTTTGCGTACAGTTGCTCCAGAGCACAAAATATTTACAGAATTGTGAGGTTCGACTTGCTTTCCTTGACGCCACTTGTGAAATTTGCATGTCGCGGGTAGCGCTGAAAAAAGGCTACTGTTGTCTTTTGTTTCACATTGCCACAAACGGTCTAAGGTAAATAACTGCTGTAAACATACCCTAGTTTAGGTTCCCAGTGAGTTTTCCCTATAACTGACGCTTCTGACATAAAAAAAAAATACAAATGTCCGCCGTCGATAAATCGATGTCGCGTACCCAAGCAGTAAACGGAAGTGACAGAGATTTTCTTCTGGCACGAAGCGATTGAGTTAACCTATGTGTAGACCTGCTAGTACATGAATCTCTTTCGTGCATATACACAGGCAGAACATCAAAATTACATGCTAAAGATCCCTTTCACCGAACAAGAGTCCAGTGACTTAACCCTTTGACTCCCGTACCCTATCCACTAACTGCAAAAACTTAACCCTTTGACTCCCGTACCCTATCCACTAACAGTAAAAGCTTAACCCTTTGACACCCGCACCCTATCCACTAACGGCAAAAACTTAATCCTTTGACTCCCCGCACCCTATACACCAACTGCAAAAACTTAACCCTTTGACTCCCTCATCCTATCCACCAGCTTCCTGCAAGAAGCTGGTGGACAGGGTGAAGGACTCAAAGGTTAAGTTTTTGCTTTGCCGGCATGGTTGGCAATGCACAATGTTGAGGACAGGGTGTGGGCGTCAAAGGGTTAAGGAAAACAGAGAAATATCCATAACACGTCTCCACACACCTCAAAGGGACAATATGTAGTAAACGGACAAACACAAACATACAGCACACTATAATAATACTTAACCCTTTGACTCCTGCACCCTGTTCACCAGCATTCTGCATTGTCAACTGTGCTAGCACAGCAAAAACTTGACCCTTTGATTTCCTCGCCCTATCCACCAGCTTCCTGCAGGAAGCTGGTGGATAGGGTGAGGGAATCAAAGGGTTATTTTTGCAGTTGGTAGATAGTGTGCAGTAGTCAAAGGGTTAATAAACTGACGTTTGACATCCAAACCATTTCATGAAGGGGCAAAGCAAAATAAAAAAAAACAAAAAAAACAATCATCAATTTCCCCGTCATCATGTCTCACCTGCAGTGACAACCATGTTGTCGGCGACCACACTTGCGCGCACGTCATGCGTGTGGTAGGTGCGTACAGACGAACGTACCCAGGATCGAAAACCACTGTTGGTACTGGGAGGAAGGAAGGAGAATTGTACCACTGCTGGGTCCACTCCCGCACAAAACACGCTCCTCTCCGTCTGTCAACACCATGGCTTTTTTGGTTATTGTTTCTCTCTATCTCACACACACACAAACACATGTACACACACACTCACAACCACACACATGCACAACCACACAGACATACACACAGACATATATACACACACACACAACCACATCTCTCCTCTCTCTTTCTCTCTCTCCTCACACACACATGCACACCACTCACAACACAACACACACACATACATGCATGCACACACAGACTGACAGACAGACACACACACACACATATACGTGCAAGACACAGACACACACACACACACATGCATAAACACACACACACAAACATACACAACCACACAGACATACACATAGAACACACACACACACACACAAAGGAATACAGACCTGATCAAGACACAACGTCAGGACATCAGCTTTATGACTTTGATATTGCTGAAACAAGGAAGAAATCACTACAGATGTCTTTACATGAACTGTTACATACAACACCAAACACAATAATGATACGCTGAAACAGGAACAAATAAGAATGTCTTGACAGAAATGGATAAACTGACACCAAACACGATCATGACATTGCTGAAACATCAGGACCTATGTAACTTCTGGCTGCGCATGCTAAAGATCCCATAGCAGTTGAAAATCAAGAAGAGCACAGCATTCGCCTGGCTGCACTGGTATGAACCATTGGTGAGTTCAGTTCACTTCCCAGGTCACTCCCCTCGAAAGCCAATTAGCCTTTTTTCTAAAGTCTTGATGAAAAAACAAAGGTGGCACTGCACTGCCGCGATGTGCTCTGAATGGGAAGAATAGCCCGAGTTTCACATGGTAAATCCATTGTGACCAAAATAAATGAATATGAATATAAAGAAATACAGATGTCTTCACAGAAACTGATACCTATAACACCAAACATCATCACATCTTCAGATTCAATTATATATATATATATACATTAATCTGCCTTTCCATTCTGAATGTCACTGACATAGATTTCAATTTCAATTTCAATTTCGATTTCTCAAAATGACGTCTCTGCGCTCCGAATGAATTCCATATGCACTATCGTCACAGGTTCCATGTGATGGAGAAAATCAGAGAACGATCATGGCACAAGCCTTCAGCCTGCACATAAACCCATGAGCTGGCCAGGTCCTGAGGTCCTACCTAGATAGTTCCATAACCCTGAGGTCGTAGGGGAGTGAGGTGATAGAGACTGCAACTTTTCCTGCGGCCAGCACCGCGACGGCGGTACCCATCCCCTCTCCCTCGCTTCAAATTCATGTTCATATTCACCTTTTATTTTTTCCAAGAACAGTGGTCAGTCTGTGTGCTGGTCTGTAGGCTGGAGCTGACACAGCTTGTGATAGATACAGTGGTCATTTCTTTTTGTCATAACGAATGTGAAACTGGCTGCTCTCCCCTGTTGGTAATGCATTACCACAGCACAGGGCCACCCATTGCTGATTTTTTATGTATCTATCTGTTTATTTATTTATTTAGCTATTACTCTTTTGAACAAGACTTCAGAAAGGTAAGAAGGTCAGCTGCCTTCAAGAGGAGGGACCTAGGAAATCAACATATTTCTCCTATATTTAATACCAGGGCAGCTGGACAAATACCATGCTGAATACAAGAATTTTATTTAGCCCAGAACATCACAATGGGAAATTGTTTTGGCGTTCGCATTAAAATACATACAGGAACAAGAACGCATAAACAAATGTACACACATGCTCTTACTCTCTCTCACTCTCTCTTTCACCCCTCTCTCACCCTCTCCCTCCCCTCATCTCTCTCCCCCTCCCTCTTTGTCGAACACAATATCAAAGATTATGACTAATTCCAAAAATGCATGGTTAAAAAAGCACATCATAAGAATCAGATGCTTTGGTTAGGACTTTTAACAATAGACAAAAAGGGCAATACTCATTGAAAAACAACATTGGTAGGTATAGAAAAATTTGATTAAAGATGCAATGCGATATGCACATTAAAATCAAAATGAGTTAAATACAATAAAATGAGTATGTAGACTAAGAGGACAAGGTTAAACTTTTTCAGTCAGCTGACAGAAACACATATACAAACAACCGATTCAAAATATCACGTTCTCGGGTAAGAAGGATCACAGTGTCATAACGGAAATTGGCACATATGCACTCGCACACACGCAGCCGACCCCCCACCCACACACATGCTTATCATGATTTTTAACTGCCATGGGATCTTTACTTTGGGCAAGCCAGAAGGCACACGGGTCCAATTTGTTTTTTTGTCCCCTTTAAACGGGCTATATGTTCAATTAAATTTTCTGGTCAAACTGAGGAGAAAAGTCGAGGCCTCAAAGGAAAACGAATATTGGAACTTTGGAGTTTAGTTAATGGCAGGTGAACGTCTGAACAATTCTGCCACTCTTCGCCTGATGTATGAATAATTATTCATTGAATGCACAAGACTTTCAACACAAACCAGCATAAACGTGACATGAACACACAACAGACTGTTATTCTCACCGCGATGCGGGTTCCTTGTTTGCCGTTCCAGAACGATACTTTGCCTCGGCTGTCTCCACTGATGATGGTCAGGTCACTGAAATAGTAACACATCATCGTCATCGTTATTGTCATTGTCATCATCATTGTCACCGTTATCATCACTGTCACCATCATCATCATCATCATCACTCTGCCCCAGCTGTCTCCACGGATGATGATCAAGTCATCGAAATATCAACACATCATCATCACCATCATCATTTTGGCCCACATCATCATCATCCGGCTGTCTTCAGTGATGATGTCACGTCACTGAAATGTTAACACATCATCACCACGTTGTTGTCTTCGTCATCATCATCATCATTTTGCCCTACACATCATCATCACCACCATCACCCCCACCATCATCATCATCACTCTGCCCTTGCCGTCTCCACTGATGATGATCAGGTCACTGAAACACTGACACATCATCATCATTTTGATACAAAACATACTCTCTGACAGACAGATAGACAAACAGAACGACAGACAGTTGAACAGACTGCATAAGGGGGGGGGGGGGGGCAAACTCAGGACCTTGGTGTCCTTACCACAACAGAGATTGTCTGCTGGATGTGTTGACTTCATAGATTACAAACTCCCCACCTAACAGACAGACAGACAGGACTTACGGACAGACCGGGAAACAGATGAACTGGGACACAGGCCAGCAGAGACAGACAGGCCAACGGACAGGCCAACAGACAGGCCAACAGACAGACAGGCCAACGGACAGATAGACAGATTGACAGACAGAGAGACTGGCTGATAGAAAGTGACCAGAAAGACCAACAGACAAGACAGGCCAACAGACAGGCCAACAGACTGACAGGCCAACAGACAGACAGGCCAAGAGACAACAGACAGACTGACTAGTAGACAGACAGGCAGTCTGACAGACACAGTCAACAGACAGGCCAACAGACAGACAGACAGGCCAACAGACAGACAGGCCAACACAGTCAAGAGACAGGCCAACAGACAGACAGACTGACAGGCCAACAGACAGACAGACCAACAGACCTGGTAAGGGCCAGACACAAGACCTTGGTGTCCTTGCCCCCCAAGGGGATTCTCTGTAAGGCGTGTCCTGACTTGGCGCTCCAGATACGTATCACGTCTTCCCCGCCCGTCACGATCACTTCTTCCTTACACTGCCAGGCTATGCACAGGATACGCCCTGTAACACAATAACACGCACGCACGCACGCACACACACACACACACACTCTTATAGTGAAAAGACATTAAATCAAAGAACGAACGAACGAACACACACACACATATAGATAGATAGGAAGACTGGTGGAGAGATATACAGATAAAATGTAGGTAGATAGGTAGGCATACAGATAGATAGCTAGATAGATAGACAAATAGATAGATAGATAGACGGATAGATAGCTAGATAGATAGACAGATAGATAGATAGATAGATAGATAGATAGATAGACGGATAGATAGACAGACGGATAGGTAGAAAGACAGATAGATAGATTGGTAGATTGATAGAGATAGATAGATAGAGATAGATAGATAGATAGACAGATAGATAGAGACAGATAGATAGATAGATAGATAGATAGAGACAGATAGATAGATAGATAGACAGATAGACAGACAGACGGATAGAAAGACAGATAGACAGATCGGTAGATAGATAGATAGATAGGAAGACTGATGGAGATATATATAGATAGAATATAGGTAGACAGGTAGGTATATAGATAGATAGATAGATAGATAGGTAGAGAGATAGATAGACAGATGGATATAGATAGGTAGATAGATAGATAGATAGATAGATATGGATAGATAGATAGATAGACAATGGATAGATGGATGGATAGACAGACAGACAGACAGACAGATAGATAGATTGATAGATAGATAAATAGATACTAAGATAGATAGGTAGGTAGATACATATATATATACACAGACATAAAATAGATAAAGATATGGATATAGATATAGGTAGATATATATATATCTACATGGCTATCATAGGACCTTATAGACCATTTCATGAGGAAAGGGGAATTAGAGCACCTGGTCACAACAGGAAAGCTGGAGGGAAAGAGAGCACCAGGTAGACCCAGGGAGAAAATATTGGACGGACTTGCAGGTGGCAGAGGACAGACAGGATGGAAGATGTGCTTGTGGCAACAAGGGATAGATGCATATGGAGGGCCATGATCGCCAACGCCATGCGGCAGGGCACTCGATGATGATGATGATGATCATAAGACATGTCAGACAGCCACGTTCATGCTTTAGCCTGACGATTCAGCACTCCATCCGTGTTGTGATAAGATCACCCACCTTCCAGTTTGTCAAAGGAGCGCTGGTACTCCAGTTTGTCGTCTGCTACATCAAATATCACTACACAGCCATTCTCTGTTCCCACCTGCAGACACACAGAGACAACTCTATCAAATGTTATCACAGGGTGCTTCAGAAACTAATGCTTTTTCTTGTTGAAAAGCTAAAAAGGCTTGAAAAACTAATGGTTATCACTGATAAAAAGATTTGATAAACAATTACTGCAGTTGAAAAGGCTTGATCACTAACAATTATTATTGTTGAAACAGGCCTGAAAAACTAAAGGTTATTACTGATGAAAAGGCTTGAAAAATTAACACTCATTATAGTTGAAAAACTAACTATCACTTGTGTTTAAAAGGCTTGAAAAACTAATCAACCTTACTGTTGAAAAGGCTGAAAAACTGAAGGTTATTACTGCTGAAAGGCTTGATAAACTAACCACAATTTCTTCATCAGGTGGTGGAAGTGGTGTTGGGAGTAGAAGAGAAATGGAGCTTTAGGGAAACACGAACAGCTATTTGTTGGACAGAGAAGGAAACACTTACCGCTATCTGTTGGTCTTGTTCATTTTTGGCACAGCACCAGATCACACCAGCATTACATGATGCTTGTCTCTGTAGACACACAAATGTGATGATGATGTTGATGTCCTTATATTTACTGTTTAAGGCCCAGCCGACTGCACAGAGCCATATCAGGGCTATAACCATTTCAAAACTTACACAAAATTTGGCTGGAAAAAATGGGAAAGAAAATTAAGCACACATAACCATGCATGTGTGCATATAATCTAAGGATATGTGTCTGGTGTTGACCATTCCATCCAATTTATCACCAGAGGATTTCAAAAAAGCAAACTGAATAAAAATGTGAACATAACTGAGGACACCAAAGCACAGTCTAAAACTGCTCCTACACAACACAGTTCTTAAAAGCCAAACATGTATTCAGTACATGTACCCAACTATCAATCCTAAGAAACAGTATGTATGGATTTATAGAACACACACAGGTGAATGGACCAGCATGGCACAAAAATGACAGGAACAATGACAGAAAGCAAAGGAGGAAGATAGAAACCTTTCTAGTATGTTTCAAAATCATGACCTGAAAAAGCAGGAACAACACTGTGTTCTGCACAGGAGAAGTAACACAGGTGATGTTCTGCTTTTGGAAAATACCAATATAATTTTTTTCTGTTTCTGGGAAAAAATCAATGATGCATGAACACTGGTGTGTCACCAGGGGACATACCAGCAACACTGATACATAGGCAAAAGAGTTAAGTGACCTACATAACAGAAAAACAAAGGACGACCTATAAGTCCAACTTTACCTTTATACTCAGGGAGGTCAGGTCATACTCATCCACATTGGATGTCATGCCCACACTGAACAGACGAGCGCCGACCCATACCAACCCCTCCACTGACCGTTCCTCTGTCACCGCTATGACCTGAAACACATCGCGGGAATCACAATTAAGGTCATCACACAAAATCTGTAATTCATAAATAAATAGGGCTCAAGAATATGTCTTCACCCAAACTGCTTTATGGGTAATTTCCTGTCTAAACAGTCTCTGGCAGTTGTTAAAAAAGATGAAGTTCACACTACCAGTAAGTCTAATGATGCCTAAACACAATTCTTAACTTCTCTTCTGTCTTATCCATTGTATGTATTGCTTCAAATTGGTTCAACTGACTGTGTACCTTAAACATGGTGAAGACTGAAAAGTGCAGAGACTATGTAACTCCACTGCCGCCTAAAAACACTATGTCTATGCCTGTTCCTATTGTGATGCCATGAGAGATGGCAGGTTAGCACTGAAAAAGACCAATGACTGAATAACACCCTCTCCCTAACGTTACTTACACTTGTGACAATTTCAGTCTCCCACGATTTCTCCACATTTGGAATAAATTCCATATGCACTAAAACCACAGACACCATGTGATGGATAAGATCCAAAATGATCATGGCATAAACCCCATACCTGCACACCATAAGCCTTACCACTGGCAAGTTTTTTGGAGAAAAAAAAATCTTGTAATGTACTGCTTCCTGTCCTAAACCGACAAAGAAGCAAGATGGTTCCAGAGGGGAGTAAAGGAGGCAGTTTACACCGCCGCAAGGAACCCCACCCTCAACCGTGACCAGGGCCGACACAACCTGCCATCGGTATACTCCTCACTTATTCAGTCGCACTGTCGTGAGTTCGCTCACGGCGGTGCGCACTGAAGCCAGTTCTCAACCCAGCAGTTGCGCTGAAGAAGTCGGCTGGATCGCCGATGAAAGCTACGCAGTAAGTAGCCTTTTTTTGTAACTGAGAGCCAGGTTCAGCCAGGTAGCCATACATCTTATAAACATCAATACTGAAAACACCCTAACATCTGTGATCAGAGTTTTCAGAAAAATCTGAATGATTGCTTTATTTTACTGACGCAAACTGTATGATGTTACATGGTCAACACACATGCACACAGACACGTACACACAGACACACACACAGATACAGACACACACACAGACAGACCTGCACAGACAGACAGACAGACACACACACACACACAGACAGACACACACACACACACACGTGTACACACACACACACACACACACACATATATGTACTTTTTCTTGGAACCAGTTGTCATGTTTACTCCAGATCTCAACTGAACCATCGGACCTGAAACATCACATTGACAACATCAGTCAATCCAACATAGAGTCATAAACTGGTAATAACAATAATTTGTGTGTGTGTGTGTGTGTGTGTGTGTGTGTGTGTGTGTGTGTGTGTGTGTGTGTGTGTGTGTGTGTGTGTTGTGTGTTGTGTGTGTGTGTGTGTGTGTGTGTGTGTGTGTGTGTGTGTGTATGCATGCACGTGTAATACGCAGAAAGACACAGACCAAACTTGAAAGCTGAAAACACTTTATAAGTTTATTACTCAAAAACTATATTGTTTGGTTCCACTGCACCTGTCTTACAGTTACACCAAGTTACAGATAGTACAGGTTATTCTGCACACACATGACATATACACACACAGACAGATAATGAGATACTACTTACTAGACAGAAAATGTGAAAAATAGATTACAAAAGAATTACAAACATACAAAGGAAAAGAGAATAGAAATTTGCTTTACTTATGGCTGATAGGAACAAGTTTATCATGTAAGAAAGAGCAGAATTGCAGTAATAAACAGTATCAACAGAATCCAGATGGAATTGGGAGGAGGGGGTGTGGGTAAAAACAGAGAGAAGAGAGAGGAAGTAGCATGAAGAGGAGTGAAGGGGGGAGGGAGAGAGGGGGAGGGAGAGAGAGAGAGAGAGAGAGAGAGAGAGAGAGAGAGAGAGAGAGAGAGAGGACAGACAGAGAGAGAGAGACACAGAGAGAGAGAGAGAGCACAGTAGAGCGGAGCAGAGCAGAGCAGAGCAGAGCAAAAGCAAATCCCAAGACCAAAAAAGGGCAAAATCATATAATAATAATACTAAACAATCTGTACACAGGAAACAATACAAATATCACACATAATGTGACATATTAATGCTGATGGGTGCAGAAGTGGGTAAAAGTCGGATTACTGATTGGAAGATCCAGGGTTTCATCGGCCTAGACACACCCACCCGGTGGATAAAGGGTGGAGAGTTTTCAAATCTCCCGGGTCAGACATGTGTACAGACTGCCAGTGCATAAACCTCTTTTATGTGTGTGCATGCACTGATGCAGAATATCATGCATGTTAAAGATCCTTAAGTCATATCAGGGGCTGGCTTATGGACACCAAGAAAACACTCAACATGCATGTACACCAAAACTACAGACTGTGCAACATTATAGTGCAATGTGTCAGCTCCCCTTATGTCCAGAGTTCTCTGCGCTTTACTACAAACACGGCGCACAAATCCAAGATACTTTAGTTGGCTCTGCCTGCCGGCTATTAATAGCGGCATCTTTCCCCTTCCCTTCCACTCCTTAACCGTTTTCACCAGTCCCGCTGTCCACCCAGCTTCCTTCTTTATCACTAGGCGCGCTACAGAGATAAGACTTTGGTCGACCCTGCTGGTTAAAAATAGCAATCGCAGGCGAAGCCAGCTCGCGATGGTCGACCCTGCCTGGCTAAAAATAGCACTCGCAGGCGAAGCCGGCTCGCAACTAAAGGGTGTTAGAATGGCTGGGAAAATGCAGCCATGCAAAGTGTTGGTGGTGGAGAGAGCAGTGATGATGTATGTTTTACCTAAAGAAGAAAAGAACCGATACTTTCATTTTATTTATGGCTGATATAGCAATGAGTTTATTATGTTAGAAAGAGCAGAACTATATGAATGATATGGAGATTGTGAAGAAGAGGCATGCATTACCTGGACAGAGCCAGTCTGTGTGTGGTGGAGTTGTACGACCAGACAGTTGACGGTCAAGTGGGGTGTAGTTGAAAAACTGGGTGTGGTGCACTTTCAGCTCTCCCATCGATGTCTAGATTTCTGTCTCGGGATGACGCTTTCCCAATTTTTGTCACAGTTGATGAGGAACAACGGACTGAAAGGACAAGTCAACATATTTCAAATGACAAATACCAGTCAAAACAATATGCAACATCCATTCAAATGACAATCATCCCAATATATATAAACTCAAATTTAATAAAAGACAAAAATTAAACAAGACAACTTGTGTATTGTCTAAAACATTTATAGGCTACAGGCTAAATACGTACATAAAACATTTATAACCTAAAGGCTAAAAAACTAAAAAACTGATGTATAAATCCTTTAACATGTTGAATTAAAAAAACACAAAAAAGCCTAGCCCTCATCCCAGGGACAGCAATCCATTCTGAGGAATAATAAGTAAAAACACACACACACACACACACACACACACACACACACACACACACACACACACACACACATCAAACACACACATTATATAACACACATACACACACACACATAACCAAACAACACGTTATTGTTATTGTTGCTTAAAGCCCAGCCAACTGTGCAGAGCCATATCAGGGCTATATAAACCATCTCAATAAGTACACCAAACCTCACTGGAGGGAAAAAAAATCCAGGAAAAGACATTAAGTAAAACATATCAATGCATTTGTGCATATAATCAAAGGAGATGCCCTGGTGTTGACCACTCTATCCAAATTTATCACCAGAAAATTTTTTAAAAATGAACCTGAATACAATATTCAAAAAACAACCTTCAAAAAATGAACCTGAATACAATATAAGTACCATATGTAAGGACACTTAAACATAATGACTAAATTACCTAAACTGCTTACTGCACATCACATTTCCTTAAAGTAAAATTAACTTAAATACATTAATACATGTACTCAAATATCAATCCTAAAAGAAAGCATGTAAGACTTTACAGAACACATACAGGTGAATTAGACCAGCAAGCCAGAAAATGACACTACAAAGAAATGACAAGAAAGCAAAGGAGCAAAGGAGAAACAAGAAAGTGACAGAAAAGAGGAAATTTCTAGCACAGAATTTCCAGAAGGTGGAAATAGTATTTATATTGGGATATATTGAAAGAGCATGTACACAAACAGACACACGCATACTCACAAAGTGTAAGGATTTCCGAATGTTTAAAATACATACTGATTAAAAGTTATTCATAGGGCTAGGGTCAAGGTCAGCATCAGGTTAGCCTTTATGAAGATGGTGTTTTTTTTTTTTTTTTTTAATCACCTTGCTCAGAAGTTTCCTTGTTTTAAATATAAACATGACAATAGCATATAATCATCTTTCTTCTACTGTATTTGGTCAGAGAAGCTTTCCAGCTTACAAATGATCTGCAACATGACTATGTTCTGATGTGTTTTGAGAACAAAAGGTACCACAAGTTTATATTATATATGCATTTAAAATTAGAAATCTGCTATATGCCTATGTACTCTTCAGACTTCTAGCTACATTTTTGATATTTGAAGATAAACCTGCTCTGCATATATTCAATGTTGTTTGTTACTTTTGCTCCCCCCCCCCCCTCTTTCTTTAGATATATATCATTCCTCTCCTACTGGTCCTAGGCTAGTTTGATAACAGAGCTAAGTGGTTGTAAAATACACTGTGAAAAGAAAAGTCAAGAACAGGACCCTGTGGGCACCATACTTCAGCAGAGATAGAGCTCAATTAGAAAGATATGACTCGAACCACTAGTTTCAACGCAGCCAAATGTGTCATCTTGAGATCATGATGTCATGGTCAATAGTGTGATTAGTGTCAAATGCAGCTGAAAGACCTAGTAATGACAGAACCAACACTTTTAAATTCTATTATTAGAAGCCTGCAGAAGATCGTTAACAACTTTGAGTTTAACAAAGCAGTTTCTGTACTGTGGGCTTTATGATAAGACATGACAAGATGACTGACAATCAGCCACAGAACTACTTGTCTAGACATCCATAACAATAATTTTTTTAAAAGATCGTCGCACTCATGGATGTTCCTTTTGTGCTCACCTTGTTTTTCCTTCTTTTTTTCCATCCCATTTTCTACGTCACCTAATTTTTAATGGCCACAGAAGCTGGCACAATTTTAACAATGCGATGATGATGATGTCAATGAGGATGATAATCATGATGCTGTGGGGTTTCATCTAGGATTGAGACGTGTGACACTGATAGGGCTGTAGGCCCTACTCTATGCTTACTATCAATCATAACATATCCTGGCGTCAACCAGGCCCCGCTGACGATTTAATGGCCCCATTCCTTACACAATTTCATACTGTCAGTGTCACACATCATCGATTCTTCATTTCACTAAATTTCATTAGTATACCCAGTCGCCGTGGTTTAGTGGTTAACGCAACGGACTATCGACTGGTAGTTTTGTGGGTTCGAATCCCCCATCAGTCCCTTCAAAAATCACTGTGTCAGTGTACGATTTTCGGCTCTAACCGGCACCTACCCAGAGTTTGAAGTGCTGTGGGCTCATTGGGAAGACTGGGATCACGCAATCGAGTCTCATGGGCTATAATTAATTTGTATCATTATGAATATTCATCATGTCCGGAATGATCATCGTCAAGATCGTGGCACCAAGGAAAGGAAAGGAAATCACTGTGACAGACACGCGTGTCACGGTCTCTCACTCTACCGCCATTAGAAAAAGGCCTTCGATTTAACCGAACGATACGACAGTGACAGGGACTAAAATACTACATTTAATAAAACACACACACGATTGCTGAAAGGTAAACCCAAAGGCAAATACTTACACTGCTTTGGTAAAACATAGACACTTCGGGTAATTTCCCAGCACGTGTGAATCTCGGTAAATACACAGGAAGTGGTTGAAGCGGAAGTAACAGACCGAACGTTCCTTCAAGATAGAATAAACGTTATTACCTCCCCTGCCATACCTTGCCTCTCTCTCTCTCTCTCTCTCTCTCTCTCTCTCTCTCTCTCTCTCTCTCTCTCTCTCTCTCATCTTCTCTCTCATAGGCAGTGGTGGGACGGAAGAGTTACACTGACGTTTGGCCAACAAAAATATTTACTTGAAAAACTGTAAAGGATCTTTTGAATGGATTTGAAACACATTCATCATTATCATCCACGTCGTCGTCGTCGTCGTCGTCGTCGTCGTCATCATCATCATCATCATCATCAATATTCTTCTTCCTTTACTTCTCACTTTTATTATTACATCATCATCAGGGTTGTCGTGGACATCGTCATCAACGTCATCGTCGTCGTCGTCGTCATCATCATCATCATCATCATCATCATCATCATCATCGTTGTTGTTACTGTTGTAGTCATTACTACTACTACTACTACTACTATTTCTACTACTACACTACCACCACCATTACTACTATCATCATCATTGCTTAGTTTTGCTTGAGTTGTTTACAGTCATGATCGACCCAAAGATGGGGCTATACTACGCTCACACACTTCATAATACATAAGACATAAGATTAAAACAGACTTCTTTCCACTTTCCTTTCCTCCTCCCATACTTTTGTGTTCTGTCTAGTCTTAGTTCTCGTGATCCAAAACAAGTGTGACTGCCCGCGTTCAAGCAAACAGGAACCAGAAAAACATGAAAAAAATCAGAACGTGTATTTAATACAACCACACATGTCATATTGATGTATAATGACCCAGTTATATCAATACATGTTTTCAATCACACACACATAACGTTAGTTCTGGTAGCTAATACTTTTAAACAAGTGCTGCTTGCTACATTTGCTTGTCTTCCTGAGATCAACATCTGTTTTCAGTTACACACATCAGATTGATGTATACTGACCTAGTGAAACCAATACCTGTTTTCAGTCACACACGTCATGTTGATGTGTTCTGACCCAGTAAGATCAATACCTGTTTTCAATTACATATCATATTGATGTGTACTGACCCAGTAAGATCAATACCTGTTTTCAATCACACACGTCATGTTGATGTGTACTGACCCAGTAAGATCAATACCTGTTTTCAATCACACACGTCATGTTGATGTGTACTGACCCAGTAAGATCAATACCTGTTTTCAATCACACAACTCATGTTGATGTGTACTGACCCAGTAAGATCAATACCTGTTTTCAATCACAAACATCATGTTGATGTGTACTGACCCAGTAAGATCAATACCTGTTTTCAATCACACACGTCATATTAATGTGTTACTGACCCAGTAAGATCAATACCTGTTTTCAATCACACACGTCATGTTGATGTGTACTGACCCAGTAAGATCAATACCTGTTTTCAGTCACAAACATCATGTTGATGTGTTCTGACCCAGTAAGATCAATACCTGTTTTCAATCACACACGTCATGTTGATGTGTTCTGACCCAGTAAGATCAATACCTGTTTTCAGTCACAAACATCATGTTGATGTGAACTGACCCAGTAAGATCAATACCTGTTTTCAATCACAACATCATGTTGATGTTTCTGACCCAATAAGATCAATACCTGTTTTAAATCACAAACATGTTGATGTTAGTGACCCAGTAAGATCAATACCTGTTTTCAATCACAACATCAAGTTGATGTTACTGACCCAGTAAGATCAATACCTGTTTTCAATCACAAACATCATGTTGATGTGTTCTGACCCAGTAAGATCAATACCTGTTTTCAATCACACACGTCATATTAATGTGTACTGACCCAGTAAGATCAAATATGTTTTCAATCACAACGTCATGTTGATGTGTACTGACCCAGTAAGATCAATACCTGTTTTCAATCACAACATCATGTTGATGTGTTACTGACCCAAAGAGATCAATACCTGTTTTCAATCACACACGTCAATTAATGTGTACTGACCCAGTAAGATCAATACTGTTTTCAATCACACACGTCATTTGATGTGTACTGACCAGTAAGATCAATACCTGTTTTCAATCACACACTCATGTTGATGTGAATGACCAGTAAGATCAATACCTGTTTTCAACAATACAACACACGTCTGTTAGTATGTTGATAATGACCCAGTAAGATCAATACCTGTTTTTAAAATCACACACGTCATGTTGATGTTGTAACTGGCAACTAGTGATTCATACCTGTTTTTTCATCACTCACGTGTTCATTTATGTGTACTGAACCCATAAGATCAATACCTGTTTTTCAATCAATCACGTCATATTAATGTGTACTGACCCAGTAAGATCAATACCTGTTTTCAATCACACACGTCATATTAATGTTACTGACCCAGTAAGATCAATATCTGTTTTCAATCACACACGTTCATATTGATGTGTACTGACCCAGTAAGATCAATACCTGTTTTCAATCACACACGTCATATTGATGTGTTCTGACCCAAAGAGATCAATACCTGTTTTTCAATCACACACGTCATATTAATGTGTACTGACCCAGTAAGATCAATACCTGTTTTCAATCACACACGTCATATTAATGTGTACTGACCCAGTAAGATCAATACCTGTTTTCAATCACACACGTCATATTGATGTGTACTGACCCAGTAAGATCAATACCTGTTTTCAATCACAAACATCATGTTGATGTGTTCTGACCCAAAGAGATCAATACCTGTTTTCAATCACAAACATCATGTTGATGTGTTCTGACCCAAAGAGATCAATACCTGTTTTCAATCACAAACATCATGTTGATGTGTTCTGACCCAGTAAGATCAATACCTGTTTTCAATCACAAACATCATGTTGATGTGTTCTGACCCAGTAAGATCAATACCTGTTTTCAATCACAAACATCATGTTGATGTGTACTGACCCAGTAAGATCAATACCTGTTTTCAGTCACACACGTCATGTTGATGTGTACTGACCCAAAGAGATCAATACCTGTTTTCAGTCACACACGTCATGTTGATGTGTAATGACCCAGTAAGATCAATACCTGTTTTCAATCACACACGTCATGTTGATGTGTAATGACCCAGTAAGATCAATACCTGTTTTCAATCACACACGTCATGTTGATGTGTAATGATCAGTGAGATCAATACCTGTTTTCAATCACAAACATCATGTTGATGTGAACTGATCAGTAAGAAGATCAATACCTGTTTTCAACCACAGGCCACTATAAACAGTAACACAGACTGGTAACGTAGACATCTGCAGAATAATTGGACTGAGTTGGATTGAACTGGACGCATTACTTTGCCATAAGGGAATTTCCTACGACAACCTGAGCGTCCAACGGTATTTTTGTTTTAAAGGATCGTTGAACTTTGGCAATTTGATTTGTGCTCCATTTTTCTTCTCTTTTCTTTGTTTTTTTTTTCCTTCTTTTTTTTGTTTGTTGTTTTCTGTGCTGCTGTAACCCTTTGACCCCCGCACCCTGCTTTTTTCTTTCCTTTTCTTTTTTCTCTTTCTTTTTTCTTTCTTTCTTTCTTTTTCTTTCTTTCTTTCTTTTCTTTTTTTCTTTCTTTCTTTCTTTCTTTTTCTTTCTTCTTTTTTTTTTTTTTTCTTTCTTTCTTCTTTATTCTTTCTTTCTTTTCTTTCTTCTCTTTCTTTTCTTCTCTTCTTTCTTTCTTTCTTTTCCTTTCTTCTTCTCTTTTTTCTTTCTTCTTTTCTTTCTTTCTTCTTCTTTTCTTTCTTCTTTCTTCTTCTTCTTTCCTTTCTTTCTTTCTTCTCTTCTTTCTTTCTTTCTTTCTTCCTTCTTTCTTCTTTCTTTTTCTTTCTTTCTTCTTCTTTCTTTCTTTCCTTTCTTTCTTTCTTCCTTTCTTTCTTTCTTCTTTCTTCTTTCTTCTTTCTTCTTCTCTTCTTCCTTTCTTTCTTTCTTTCTTCTTCTTCTTTCTTTCTTTCTTTCTTTCTTTCTTCTTTCTTTCTTCTTTCTTTCTTTCTTTCTTCTTTCTTTCTTTCTTCTTTCTTTCTTTCTTTCTTCTCTTTCTTTCTTTCTTCTTCTTTCTTTCTTTCTTCTTTCTTCTTCTTTCTTCTTCTTTCTTTCTTCTTCTTCTTTCTTCTTCTTTCTTTTCTTCTTTCTTCTCTTCTTTCTTTCTTTTCTTTCTTTCTTTCTTTCTTTCTTCTTCTCTTCTTCTTCTTCTTTCTTTCTTCTTTCTTTCTTTCTTCTTTCTTCTTTCTTTCTTTCTTCTTCTTTCTTTCTTTCTTTCTTCTTCTTTCTTCTCTTCTTTCTTTCTCTTCTTTCTTTCTTTTCTTTCTTTCTTCTTCTTTCTTTCTTTCTTCTTTCTTTCTTTTTCTTTCTCTTTCTTTTCTTCTTTTCTTCTTCTTCTTTCTTCTTCTCTTTCTTTCTTTCTTTCTTTCTTTTCTTCTTTCTTCTTCTTTCTTCTTTTCTTTCTTTCTTTCTTCTTTCTTCTTTCTTTCTTTTCTTCTTTCTTTCTTTCTTTCTTTCTTTCTTCTTTCTTCTCTTCTTTTTCTTTCTTTCTTTCTTTCTTTTCTTTTCTTTCTTTTTCTTCTTCTTTCTTTTTCTTTTCTTCTTCTTTCTTTCTTCCTTCTTTCTTTCTTCTCTTCTTTTCTTCTCTTTCTTTTCTTTCTTTCTTTCTTTCTTTCTTTCTCTTTCTTTCTTTCTTTCTTCTTCTTTTTCTTTTCTTCTTCTTCTTTCTTTCTTCTTTCTTTCTTCTTCTTCTTTCTTTCTTCCCTTCTTCTTTCTTCTTCTTTCTTTCTTCTTCTTTCTCTTCTTCTTTCTTCTTCTTTCTTTCTCTTCTTCTTTCTTCTTCTTTCTTCTTCTTTCTTTCTTTCTTTCTTTCTTCTTTCTTTCTTTCTTCTTTTTCTTTCTTTCCTTTTTTCTTTCCTTCTTTCTTTCTTTCTTTCTTTCCTTCTTTTCTTTCTCTTTTCTTCTTTCTTTCTTTCTTTCTTTCTTTCTTCTTTCTTCTCTTTCTTCTTTTTCTTTCTTTCTTTCTTTCTTTCTTCTCTTTCTTCTTTCTTTCTTTTCTTTCTTTCTTCTTTCTTTCTTCTTCTTTCTTTCTTTCTTCTTTCTTTCTTTCTTTTCTTTCTTTCTTTCTTCTTTCTTTTTTCTTTCTTCTTTCTCTTCTTCTTTCTTTCTTTCTTTCTTTCTTTTTCTTCTTTCTTTCTTTTCTTCTTCTTTTCTTTCTTCTTTTCTTTCTTCTTCTTTCTTCTTTCTTTCTTTCTTCTTTCTTTCTTTCTTTCTTTCTTTCTTCTTTTCTTTCTTCTTCTCTTTCTTCTTCTTTCTTTTTTCTTCTTCTTTCTTTTCTTTCTTCTTTTTCTTTTTCTTTCTTCTTCTTTCTTTCTTCTTCTTCTTCTTCTTTTTTCTTTCTTTCTTTTTCTTTTCTTTTCTTCTTTCTTTCTTTCTTTCTTTCTTCTTCTTCTTCTTTCTTCTTTCTTTCTTTCTTTCTTTCTTCTTTCTTTTCTTTCTTTCTTCTTTTCTTCTTTCTTTCTTTCTTTCTTTCTTCTTTCTTCTTTCTTTCTTTCTTTCTTCTCTTCTTTCTTTCTTCTTCTTCTTCCTTCTTCTCTTTCTTTCCTTTTCTTCTTTCTTTCTTCTTTCTTCTTCTTCTTTTTCTTTCTTTCTTCTTCTTCTTCTTCTTTCTTCTTCTTCCTTCTTTCTTCTTCTTTCTTCTTTCTTCTTCTTTCTTTCTCTTTCTCTCTTCTTCTTTCTTTCTTTCTTTCTTCTTCTTTCTTCTTTCTTCTTCTTTTTTTCTTTCTTCTTCTTTCTTTTTTCTTCTTCTTCTCTTCTCTTCTTTCTTTCTTTCTTCTTTCTTTCCTTCCTTCTTCTTCTTTCTTTCTTCTTTCTTCTTCTTTCTTTCTTTCTTCTTCTTTCTTCTTTCTTTCTTCTTTCTTTCTTCCTTCTTTCTTTTTTCTTTCTTCTTCTTTTTTTCTTTCTTCTTTCTTTCTTCTTTCTTCTTCTTTCTTTCTTTCTTTCTTCTTTCTTTCTTTCTTTCCTTTCTCCTTCTTCTTTTCTTTCTTCTTCTTTCTTTCTTTTCTTTTTTCTTTCTTCTTTCTTTCTTTCTTTCTTCTTCTTTCTTTCTTTTCTTTCTTTCTTTCTTCTCTTCTTTCTTCTTTCTTTCTTCTTTTCTTTTTTCTTCTTTTTCTTTTCTTTTTTTCTTCTTCCTTCTTTCTTCTTTCTTTTTCTTTCTTTCTTCTTCTTCTATTCTTCTTTCTTTCTTTCTGTCTTCTTCTCTTTCTTTCCTTCTTTCTTGTCTTCCTTTACTCTTCTTGTCATCCTGCAATGTCAACCATGCTAGCAAAGCAAACCTTCACTCTCTGACTCCCTCACCTGTCCACCAGCATCCTGCATTGTCAACCATGCTAGCAAAGCAAAAACCACTATCTGACTCCCTCACCCTGTCCACCAGCATCCTGCATTGTCAACCATGCTAGTAAAGCAAAAACTACACTTTCTGACTCCCTCACCCTGTCCACCAGCTTCCTGCATTGTCAACCATGCTAGCAAAGCAAACACTTCACTCTCTGACTCCCTCACCCTGTCCACCAGCATCCTGCATTGTCAACCATGCTAGCAAAGCAAAATCTTCACTCTCTGACTCCCTCACCCTATCCACCAGCTTCTTGGTGTTGTTTTTTGTCGGACTAAAGCCTTTAAACCTGGAAACAAGGTCAGGTCAAGTTAAAGACTAATGCCTTCCAATCCCTCCGTTAACAATATTGTGTTGATATGGAGCACCTATTTGACCAAGATGACAGCCTTTTCCTGAGTCTTTTACAAACAAACAAACAAACAAACAAACAAAACAAACAAACAAACAAACAAACAAACAAACAAACAAACAAACAAACAAACAAACAACAAACAAACAAACAAACAAACGAGAAAGAGAAAAAGAGAAAATGTGTGTGTGTGTATGTGTGACAGAGAAGACAACTTGGGTCAAAGGTCATTCGTCGAGCAGGCTTAACTGTACCCTAGCTCAACACCTTTCTCTCTCTCTCTTTCTCTCTGTCTTTCTCTCTCTCTTTCTTCTTTCTCTCTTTCTGTCTCTCTCTCTGTATGTGTGTATATCTATGGGGTGTGTGTGTGTGTGTGTGTGTGTGTGTGTGTGTGTGTGTTGTGTGTGGTGTGTGTGTGTGTGTGTGTGTGGTGTGTGTATCTCTCTGTGTGTGTGTGTGTCTCTCTCTCTCTCTCTGGTTGTGTGTGTGTGGTGTGTGTGTGTGTGTGTGTGAGACAGAGAGGATGAGGGCTTGGGTCAGGAGTCACAGGCCCTACTCCCTTCCTGTCTTCCATCTCCCAGTGTGCGTGTGCTTTGTGTCCTGGCTATGACCGATGACTTTGGTGAGTGATGATGAGTGTTAACAGCGCGTGCCTTGATTTGATGCTTGAATCAAAATATGGTGCCTTATAAGTTTCATCATCATCATCATCATCATCATCATCATCATCATCATCATCATCATCATCATCATCTCATCATCATCTCCCTATCCGTGTCTGTGGTGTGACAAAGCTAGTTGTCTGTTTCCCTATCCATGTCTGTGGTGTGACAAAGCTAGTTGTCTGTTTCCCTATCCATGTCTGTGGTGTGACAAAGCTTGTTGTCTGTTTCCCTATCCATGTCTGTGGGTGGAAAGACTTGTTGTCTGTTTCCCTATCCATGTCTGTGGTGTACAAAGCAAGTTGTCTTTTCCCTATCCATGTCTGTGTGTGACAAAGCTAGTTGTCTGTTTCCCTATCCATGTCTGTGGTGTGACAAGTTTGTCTGTTTTTCCATGTCTGTGGTGTGTACAAGCTTGTTGTCTGTTTCCTATCCATGTCTGTGTGTGACAAAGCTAGTTGTCTTTTCCTATCCATGTCTGTGGTGTGACAAAGTTGTTGTCTGTTTCCTATCCATGTCTGGGTGTGACAAGCTGTTGTCTTTTCCTACATGTCTGTGGTGTGACAAAGTGTTGTCTGTTTCCTATACATGTCTGTGGTGTGACAAAGCTAGTGTGTCTGTTTCCCTATCCATGTCTGTGGTTGTGACAAAGCTAGTTGTCTGTTTCCCTATCCATGTCTGTGGTTGCAAAGCTTTGTTGTCTTTTCCTATCCATGTGGTGTGAAAAATTGTCTGTTTCCCTTCCATGTCTTGGTGTGACAAAGCTAGTTGTCTGTTTCCCTATCCGTCTGTGGTGTGACAAAGCAGTTGTTGTTTTTCCCTATGTCTGTGTTACAACAGTGTTTTTTCCATCCATGTTGTTGTGTCCAAGCTGTTGTCTGTTTCCTCATTGTTGTGGTGTGACAATCAGTTAGTTGTTGTTTTACCATGTCTGTGGTGTGACAAAGCTTGTTGTCTGTTTCCCTATCCTGTCTTGGTGTGACAAAGCTTGTTGTCTGTTTCCCTATCCATGTCTGTGGTGTGACAAAGTTTGTCTGTTTCCCTATCCTGTCTGGGTGTGACAAAGCTATGTGTCTGTTTATCATCATGCTGTGGTGTGAAAAAGCTAGTTGTCTGTTTCCTATCCTGTCTGGGTGTAAAGCTGTTGTCTGTTTCCCTATCAGTTGTGTGTACAAACTAGTTGTTGTTTCCTTCCATGTTTGGACAAAGCTAGTTGTCTGTTTGCCTATCCATGTCTGTGGTGTAAAGCTTTTGCTGTTTCCCTATCCTGTCTGTGGTTGACAAAGTGTTGTTGCCTATCCTGTCGGGTGTCAAAGCTGTTGTCGTTTCCCTATCTGTTGTGTATGGTGTGTTCCTATAGTGTCTTCCTTTGCATGTTGTTTAGTTGTTTCTGTTTGTTATCAGGTGAAACTAGTTGCCTGTTTCCCTATCCATGTCGTGGTTGACAAAGTTGTTGTCTGTTTCCTATCCTTTTTGCAAAGCTGTGTTGTTGACAAAGCTTGTGTTTCCTAACATGTTGTGTTCACATAGTTCTGTTGTCAATCATCTGTTGTGCTAAAAAGTGTTGTACGTTCCTCTTGTGTGTGTGACAAAGCTGTTGTCTGTTTCCTATCCATTCTGTGGTGTGACAAAGCTGTTGTCTGTTTCTATCCATCTGTGGTGTGACAAAGTGTTGTCTGTTTCCCTATCCATGTCTGTGGTGGACAAAGCTTTGTCTGTTCTCTATCTTGTGTGTTACAAGTCTTGTTTACATGCTTGGTGTACATTGTCTGTTACACATGTTCTGTTGCTATCATGTGTTGGTTTCCATTGTCTGTGTTGCAAACTGTTGTGTTCAGTTTCTGTTTGCTCAGCTTGTGTATGTTTGCTTCCGTTCGTAAGTTTGTGTTTCCATCATGTGTTGGTCGTGACAAAGTCTGTTGTCTGTTGTCTCCTTCCATCGTTGGGTGTGACAAAGCTTGTTTCTTCCATGTCTGTGGTGTGAAAAGTTTGTGTCTGTTTCGTTACAATGTCTGTGGTGTGACAAAGTTGTGTGTCTCCATCTGTTGTGTGTACAAAGTGTTGTCTGTTTCCCTATCCTTCTGTGGTGAAGAAGTGTTTCTTCCCTTCTGTGGTGTGTGAGAACATCTGTTGTTGTACCAAGCGGTGTTGCACTATTTCTGTCACCTTGTCTGGGTGTCAAAGTCTTGTCTTATGTTTGTGCACAGTGTTTGTTACCACTGTTGTTGTTTCCCTATCTTGTCTGTTGCTCAATCTGTGTTGTTTCCCTATCATTGTTGTGACAAGCTTGTTTGTTTCCTATCATGTCTGGGTGATAAATGTTGTGTTCCCTTCATTGTGGTTCACTGTTGTGTTACATTCTGTTCCCTACATCTGTGTTGACAAGCTTGTTGTCTGTTTCCTACCATGCTGTGTGTGACAAAGCTGTTTTGTTTCCCTACCATGTCTGTGTGTGCAAACTTTTGTCTGTTTCCCTATCCTGTTGTGTTGACAAGTTGTTGTCTGTTCCTATCCTCTGTGGTGTAAAGTTGTTTTTTCCTATCCATGTCTGTGGTGTGACAAAGTTGTTGTCTTTTCCCTATCCATCTGTGTGTGTGAAAGTGTTTTCTGTCCTATTGTGGTGTGAAAGTGTTTTTCCTTGCTTTGTGTGGAAAGTGTTGTTGTTTCCCTATCCATGTGTGTGTGACAAAGCAGTGTGTTCCTATCCATGTCTGTGGTGAAAACAGTTTCTGTTTTCCCTATCCATGTCTGTGGTGTGAAAAGCAGTTGTTTTTCCCTATCCATGTTGTGGTGACAAGCTAGTTGTCTGTTTCCCTATTCATGTCTGTGGTGTGACAAACTAGTTGTTGTTTCCTCTGTGGTGTGAAAGCTAGTTGTTGTCCTCTCTGTGTGTGACACATTCTTTCTACATGCTTGTACAAAGAGTTTCCACATGTCTGTGGTGACAGTGTTGTCTTCCTGTCTGTGGTGACAAAGCTGTTGTCTGTTTCCTATCCATGTCTGTGGTGTGAAAAGCAAGTTTTGTTTCCCTATCCATGTCTGTGGTGTGACAAAGTTGTTGTCTGTTTCCCTATCCATGTCTGTGTGTGACAAAGTGTTGTCTGTTTCCCTATCCATGTCTGTGGTGTGACAAAGCAGTTTTGTTTCCCTATCCATGTCTGTGGTGTGACAAAGTTGTTGTCTGTTTCCTATCCATGTCTGTGGTGTGACAAAGCTTGTTGTCTGTTTCCTATCATGTCTGTGGTGTGACAAGCAAGTTGTCTGTTTCCCTATCCATGTCTGTGGTGTGACAAAGAGTTGTCTGTTTCCCTATCCATGTCTGTGGTGTGACAAAGCTAGTTGTCTGTTTCCCTATCCATGTCTGTGGTTGACAAAGCTAGTTGTCTGTTTTCTATCCATGTCTGTGGTGTGAAAAGCTAGTTGTCTGTTTCTATCCATGTCTGTGGTGTGACAAAGCTAGTTGTCTGTTTCCTATCATGTCTGTGGTGTGACAAAGCTTGTTGTCTGTTTCCCTATCCATGTCTGTGGTGTGACAAAGCTTGTTGTCTGTTTCCTATCATGTCTGTGGTGTGAAAAGCAGTTGTCTGTTTCCCTATCATGTCTGTGGTGTGACAAAGCTGTTGTCTGTTTTCTATCCATGTCTGTGGTGTGACAAAGCTAGTTGTCTGTTTCCCTATCATGTCTGTGGTGTGAAAAGCTGTTGTCTGTTTCCTATCCATGTCTGTGGTGTGAAAAGTTTGTCTGTTTCCCTATCATGTCTGTGGTGTGACAAAGCTGTTGTCTGTTTCCCTATCCATGTCTGTGGTGTGACAAAGCTGTTGTCTGTTTCCCTATCATGTCTTGGTGTGATAAAGCAAGTGTTTCCCTATCCATGTCTGTGTTGGACAAAGCTAGTTGTTGTTTCCTATCCATGGGGACAAATTTGTCTGTTTTCATCACTTGGGTACAAGCTAGTTCTGTTTCCTATCCTGTCTTGGTGTGACAAAGCTAGTGCTTTCCCTGTGTGGTGTACAAGCAGTTGTGTTACCTTCCTGTCTGTGGTGTACAGTTCGTTACATACACTGAGGGTGGAAAGCGTTGTCTGTTTCTAACATGTCTGGGTGTGGTGTGTCTGTTTCCCTCATGTGTGGTTACAAACTAGTGCTGTCCTTCTGTTGTGTGTGAAAGCTGGTGTTGCCTTTCCTGTCTGTGGTGTAGAAAGTATGTGTTGTGCCCTTCTGTCTGTGGTGTACAAACTAGGTGTGTTCCTTCCTGTCTGTGGTGTACAAACTGGTCTGTCCCTCTGTCTGTGGTGTAAAACAAAGATGTGTTCCCTGTCTGTGTTGGAAAGCAGTTGTTTTGTGTACTGACTCCTTCTGTGAGTACAGAACAGTAATTTGTCTGTCTCCCTCTATGGTAACATAGCTACCTCTGTTCCTTCCCTGTCTATGTGTACATGAGTATGCCTTCTCCCTGTCTGTGTGTAACAGTAACAAGTAACACCTGAGGGGCTGGATGGGACCTGTCTCCCTGTCTGTGATGTAACGTAACAGTAACACCTGAGGGTGTGATGGACCTCTCCCTGTCTGTGATGTAACAGTAACAAGTAACACCTGAGGGTTGGATGGACCTGTCTCCCTGTCTGTGATGTACAGTTAACAAGTAACACCTGAGGGTGATGGACCTGTCTGTGTGACATAACAGTGTAACAAGTAACACCTGAGGGATGGACCTGTCTCCCTGTCTGTGATGTAACAGTTAACAAGTAACACCTGAGGTGTCTGGATGGCACCTGTCTCCTGTCTGTGTGTAACAGTAACAAGTAACACCTGAGGGTGTGACCTGTCTCCTGTCTGTGTGTAACAGTTAACAAGTAACACCTGAGGTGCTGGATGGACCTGTCTCCCTGTCTGTGTGTACAGTAACAAGTAACACCTGAGGGTGGTGGTGGGACCAGTCTCCCTGTCTGTGTGTAACAGTAACAAGTAACACCTGAGGGTGGTGGATGGGACCTGTCTCCCTGTCTGTGTGTAACAGTTAACAAGTAACACCTGGGTGGTGATGGGACCTGTCTCCCTGTCTGTGATGTAACAGTACAAGTAACACTGAGGGTGCTGGATGGGACCTGTCTCCCTGTCTGTGATGTAACAGTAACAAGTAAACCTGAGGGTGTGGATGGGACCTGTCTTGTTGTGTACAGTAACAAGTAACACCTGAGGGGTGGATGGGACCTGTCTCCCTGTCTGTGATGTAACAGTAACAAGTAACACCTGAGGTGTGATGGGACCTTCTCCTGTCTGTGATGTACAGTAAAAAGTAACACCTGAGGGCTGATGGGACCTGTCTCCTGTCTGTGATGTGCATAACAAGTAACACCTGGTGGTGATGGCACCTGTCTCCATGTCTGTGGTGTAACAGGTAACAAGTACACCTGAGGTTGGCACCTTCTCCCTGTCTGTGGGTGTACAGTTAACAAGTAAACCTAGGATGCTGATGGACCTGTCTCCTTGTCTGTGGTACAGTTAACAAGTAACACTGAGGTGATGTCACCTGTCTCCCATCGTCTGTGGTGTAACAGTTAAAAAGTAAATGAGGTGCTGGATGGGACCTTCCTGTCTGTGATGTAGCAAACAAGTAACACTGGGGTGCTGGTGGGACCTATCTCCCTGTCTGTGGTGTAAAGGTACAAAGTAACACCTAGAGGGTGTTGATGGACCTGTCTCCTGTCTGTGGTGTAACAGTTAACAAAGTAAACCTGTTAGTGCTGGATGGGACCTGTCTCCTGTCTGTGATGTAACAGTAACAAGTACCTGAGGTGCTGGATGGGACTTTCTCCCTGTCTGTGATGTAACAGTAACTAGTTAATACTGGGGTGCCTGGATGGACCTGTCTGTGGTGTACAGTAACAAGTAACACCTGAGGGTGTGGATGGACCTGTCTCCCTGTCTGTGATGTAACAGTAACAAGTAACACCTGAGGGTGATGGACCTGTCTCCCTGTCTGTGATGTAACAGTAACAAGTAACACCTGAGGGTGATGTGGACCTGTCTCCTGTCTGTGATGTAACAGTTAACAAGTAACACCTGAGGGTGATGGACCTGTCTCCCTGTCTGTGATGTAACAGTTAACAAGTAACACCTGAGGGTGTGGATGGGACCTGTCTCCCTGTCTGTGATGTAACAGTTAACAAGTAACACCTGAGGGTGTGGATGGGACCTGTCCTCCCTGTCTGTGATGTAACAGTTAACAAGTAACACCTGTGGGTGTGGATGGGACCTGTCTCCCTGTCTGTGATGTAACAGTTAACAAGTAACACCTGAGGGTGCTGGATGGGACCGTGTCCCTGTCTGTGGTGTAACTAGTAACAGTTAACAAGTAACACCTAAGGGTGGTGGATGGGACCTGTCTCCCTGTCTGTGGTGTAACAGTTAACAAGTAACACCTGAGGGTGTGGATGGGACCAGTGTCATCCTGGTCTGTGGATGTTACAGTGTATAACAGTTAACAAGTAACACCTAGAGGGTGGTGGATGGGACCTGTCTCCCTGTCTGTGGTGTAACAGTTAACAAGTAACACCTAAGGGTGCTGGATGGGACCTGTCTCCCTGTCTGTGATGTAACAGTAACAGTTAACAAGTAACACCTAAGGGTGGTGGATGGGACCTGTCTCCCTGTCTGTGGTGTAACAGTAACAAGTAACACCTGAGGGTGCTGGATGGGACCGCTCCTGTCTATGTCAACAGTAACAGTAACACTAGGGTGTGGAGGGACCTGTCTCCCTGTGTGGTTAACAGTTAACAAGTAACACCTAAGGGTGGATGGACCTGTCTCCCTGTCGTGATGTAACAGTAACAGTAACTACCTAAGGTGTATGGACTGTTCCCTGTACCTGTCTGAGGTGTAACAGGTAACAAGTAACACCAGAGGGTGCTGGATGGGACCAGCTCCCTGTCTGTGATGTAACAGTTAACAAGTAACACCTGAGGGTGATGGGACCTGTCTGTGATGTAACAGGTAACAAGAAACACCTGAGGGTACTGGATGGCACCTGTCTCCCTGTCTGTGTGTAACAGTTAACAAGTAACACCTGAGGGTGCTGGATGGAACCTGTCTCCCTGTCTGTGATGTAACAGTAACAAGTAACACCTGAGGGTGCTGGATGGACCTGTCTCCCTGTCTGTGATGTAACAGGTAACAAGAAACACCTGAGGGTACTGGATGGCACCTGTCTCCCTGTCTGTGATGTAACAGTTAACAAGTAACACCTGAGGGTGCTGGATGGACCTGTCTCCCTGTCTGTGATGTAACAGTAACAAGTAAAACCTGAGGGTGTGGGATGCCCTGTCTGTGATGTAACAGGTAACAAGTAACACCTGAGGGTGCTGGATGGACCTGTCTCCCTGTCTGTGATGTAACAGTTAACAAGTAACACCTGAGGGTGATGGGACCTGTCTCCTGTCTGTGATGTAACAGTAACAAGTAACACCTGAGGACTGGATGGACCTGTCTCCTGTCTGTGATGTAACAGTTAACAAGTAACACCTGAGGGTGATGGACCTGTCTCCTGTCTGTGTGTAACAGGTTAACAAGTAACACCTGAGGGTGCTGGATGGGACCTGTCTCCCTGTCTGTGATGTAACAGTAACAAGT
>JAPXFY010000020.1:70797101-70802101 GCA_030674185.1 Monoplex corrugatus
CTGTGTGGACATGGGTATGTACAGCATGTATGAATGTTTGTTTGTATGTTTGTGCGCGGGCATGTGGGTGTATGCATGTATTTACTGATGTTTGTTATTGTCATCAATTACCTGTCCATTTATCTACATACTCCTTTATTTTGCATTTATTTATTCACCTATTTACGTATATACTTACTTACTTTTCACTTACTTACTTATTTACATACTTATCCATTTCGTCTTTTCTTTCATCGGAAGTCAACGACAGACTGGCGGGGCTATGATTATGAAAATATTGTCTTCACCTAGTTGACAGACAGCTGAGGCTTTGTACATTGACTTGTGTATGTGTGTGTGTGTGTGGGGGGGGGGGGGGTTTCTGCATTGTAAGACGAGTTTATGCAGAATAGTTAGTTTTGTTTGATTCAAGCCTTTATTTTTCTTTCTTTGTTTACTTTACTTTATACATATGTTCCTTTTTTGTTTTGAAGATAAGATACACAGATACACGTCATTTACATGTAACCAAGATTATTCCAGTGGTACGCTGATATAATTCCAGTATAAAATATAGACTAGGTAAAACATAATCTAGGTAGGACCTCAGGACCTGGCCAATTCATGGGTTTATGTGCAGGCTTTAAGGCTTGTGCCATGATCACCATACACATGGCACCTGTGATGTTAGTACATACAGAGTTCGTTCCGAGCGCGGAAACGTCATCTTGAGAAACTGAAACTGAAACAAACTACAGATGAAGTGGTGTCATTTAACAGTTATGGGGAGTAGTTATAGTCAATATTGTGTACATTATTGACAGATATGCTGGTCGAAGCATTTGTCTTGCTTATGTTGGTGTAGATTTATGGGGGTGGGGTGGGGTGGGGTGGGGTGGGATGGGGGAACTGAGTGAACAACATCCAGGAGAGATCTAAGTGTTTGATTGAATGTGACCCATATTCTCTGACACACACTCACCCACCACCCTCCTCCCACTCACACAATTTTACAATATGTGACCACTTTAGATTTATCCAAGTAAGTGTATGCGACATGGTTAAGGGTTTGAAAATCCACCAAAAACAATTAATGACCGTTGTTGTTGTCAGAATGATCTCCCATTCTGAATGACCGATTTCCATTCTTTCTTTGGCTGTTCTGTTCTTGTCTTTCTTTTCTCAAGGTTTTTTTTTGGTTGAAAAATCAATTTCTGTTTCTGTTTCTGTTTGTTTGGCATCCCTCAGTCTCAAAAGACGGTGGGGTTGTACACTGGATGTCTGTATGTCTTGGTCTGGTGCAGCGTTGTGTGGCTGGACAAGCCTATCCAAGAGTGACAGTCCCTTCCACAGATGGCGCTGATAACGTCTGACGCTGGTTTGTCTGCTTGGTTGCGGGCCTTTCTTCTCTTCTCTTCTCTTGTCTTGTTGTATTGAATACGCGTTCTGATTCTATTTTCGTGTTTTTCTGGTTCCGGTTTTCTTGAACGCCGGCAGCCACACTTGTTTTGGATTTCTTCCGCTTTGTTTCGGACTTTTTGCATAAGCAATTCTTCAAACAATCACAGGCCCTGCTTCACTAACTGCCTCAAGTCTGAGGTAGCGGCTTCCCATGACTTTAGGTCGATGTCCAGGGCTTGCAGGTCCATCTTGCACACAACCTTATAGCGCAGATGGGGTCTATTTGTCACGCGTTTTCCCTCCGCTAACTCTTTGTAGAGGATGTCCTTGGGGATTCTGCCATTCTCCATTTTCTTTTTAGAGGTAATAAAATCATCTGAATCTGAATGAGAATTGTTTTTTCCTTTTTTCTTCTTCTGCTCCGTTCCTATGTCAGTAGAAACCGCTAACATCTTGACGAAACAGTTATCCTTGTTACTATATGCTGATGGCACAGAATGAGGTACAGCTCAGGCGAATAGTGTTCTGTCCTTGTTACTGTATCTTGATGGCATAGAGCAGGTATGCTGTTTAAACCAGTAGTGTTTTTAGCCATGGTACTATATACTGATGGCATATAGAGAGATGCTGTTTAAACCAGTGGTGTTTTTAGCCTTGGTACTATATACTGATGGCATATAGAGAGATGCTGTTTAAACCAGTAGTGTTTTTAGCCTTGGTACTATATACTGATGGCATATAGAGAGATGCTGTTTAAACCAGTAGTGTTTTTAGCCTTGGTACTATATACTGATGGCATATAGAGAGATGCTGTTTAAACCAGTAGTGTTTTTAGCCTTGGTACTATATACTGATGGTATATAGAGGGATGCTGTTTAAACCAGTAGTGTTTTTAGCCTTGGTACTATATACTGATGGTATATAGAGGGATGCTGTTAAAACCAGTAGTGTTTTTAGCCTTGGTACTATATACTGATGGTATATAGAGGGACGCTGTTAAAACCAGTAGTGTTTTTAGCCTTGGTACTATATACTGAGTTCAGGCCAATATCAGTTCAGGCCAATATCACTTCTGAACGTCGAGGGGAAAATCTTCTTCTCTGTTATGGCAGCAAGATTGACAAAATACCTGACTGAAAACAAGTATCTGGATATGTCAGTCCAAAAGGGAGGCATACCAGGAATGCCTGGATGCTTGGAACATGCCACGTTGATTTGGGATGCCATCCAAAAAGCAAGAACAGAGAAGAGAGACATTGACGTAGTTTGGCTTGATCTGGCGAATGCATATGGATCAGTTCCACACGATATGATCCAGCTGGCTCTTGAAATGTATCACATCCCAGAAAACATCCGAACAATGCTGAGGAAGTATTTCCAAGGGTTCTCAATGCGGTTCTCTACCAAAGAATACACCACGGACTGGATAGACCTAGAGGTGGGCATTGCAATGGGCTGTGCAATCTCTCCCGTACTGTTCGTGTTGGCAATGGAAGTCATCTTGAAAGCTGCAATGAAGAGTTCAGGTCCAGTGAATCTGGGAGATGGATACCAGATGCCTCCTCTGAAAGCTTTCATGGATGACACAACAGTCTTGTCCACGGATGAGGAAGAGACACACCAAATCTTAAAGCAGCTGGATGAGCTGGTGGCCTCTTCAAGAATGAGGTTCAAACCTAAGAAATCCCGAAGTCTCTCACTGCGAAAAGGAAAAGTGGCAGATTCAGTCAAATTCATGGTAGCCAACCAAGCCATCCCCACTGTCACAGAAGAGCCAGTAAAAAGTCTCGGAAGATGGTATGATGACTCCCTGAAAGACACACAAAGGGGATGTGAAACCAAGCAAACAGCAGAAGAAGGCCTGAAGAAAATAGATAACTGCGGACTGCCAGGCAAATACAAAGTCTGGTGTCTACAGTTCATGCTGATACCAAAGCTGCTGTGGCCACTGCTAATCTATGACATTTGCACCAGCACAGTCGAAGCAATGGAAGCCAAAATCAACAAATACACAAGAAAATGGCTCGGTGTCCCACCTGGTCTCACTGATGTTGCATTCTACTGTCGTCAAGCAATGCTGAAGCTACCTCTGAAATCCATAGTGGAGGAATACAAAGTTGGAAAAGCAAGACTGTTGAGCATGCTGGAGGAATCGGAGGACAATATCGTGAGAGCAGTTCATCCAAAGCTGAGAACTGGCAGAAAGTGGAAAGTCCAAGAGGCTGTAAACAATGCCAAGAGAAACCTCAGCATCAAAGAAATAATTGGACACACGCAAACCAACAGACAGGGACTGGGAGCAACAAAAATGCAGTGGTGGTCCAAAGCCAAAGGGAAGGAAAAAAGAGACATGATCATACAGGAGTTGAAGGAAGAAGAAGATGTCAAAAGAGTGCAGAAGGCAGTCCAGCAAGGTCAACAGGGGCAATGGACAACATGGGACAGTGCACTCCAAAGAAGTCTCAGCTGGAACGTTATGTGGCACATGGCTCCTCTAAGGATAAGCTTCCTCCTCAGATCTGTATATGACCTGCTCCCCTCGAATGCAAACTTAGTGAAATGGGGGAAAGCAGACGACCCAGCATGTCCGCTCTGTCAGAAGAAACAAACAGTGGAACATGTCCTAAGCTCTTGCAAAGTAGCGCTAGCCCAATGGAGGCACAACCAAGTTCTGAAAGTGATCACAGATGTGGTTAGCGAAAAAACCATGACCCCAAACGCACCAATTGCTATGACAACGTTCTACAAAGCAGGAGGGAAACAGGTCTGGCCCGAAAGGGCTATGACAACCAGCACATTGCCAAAGGGTCTTCTGGATGGAGCAGTCGACTGGGAGTGTACAGCAGACCTCCCAGAGTGGAGAAATTACCCAGATGTCATCAGCAAGACAGGCATGAGACCAGACATCGCTCTCCACTCTGACTCCTCGAAACAAGTGATTCTGATAGAACTCACTGTGCCATACGAAAGCAGAATGGAAGAAGCACATATCTACAAGACCGAAAAATACGCCGGTCTTGCCAGCACCCTGAAGAAAGCAGGTCTGCGGGTCAAAATCTTCGCCATAGAGGTCGGGGCAAGAGGGTTTGTGGGCACCTCCGCTTATGATCTCATGAAACAACTCGCCATTTCTGGGAAGAAGAGGACTAGAGCCCTTAAAGCGATGGCAGAGGCAGCAGAAAGGAGCTCAAGCTGGATCTGGGCAAGGAGGAACCAAAAAAGTGAACTTCATAAGGATTAAATTCCCTACAGATGATGTGTGCCCCGTTAGCACATTGGTAAAACCGCGTACCGCAGTTCTGAAGCGCAGAATCGCCCAGGTTCGATCCCCGGCGTGGGAAAAAAAAAAAAAAAATAGACAACAGCAGAAGGGCATCCAGGAGTCATGACCTGGATGTGGCCCGGCCCCCCGAGAGTGTAAGGAATTCAGGGCCGAAACACTTGTCTAAAGGGGGTTACTTCTCTGAAGACCTTCTGTTGTCTAGCTCTCCCTAGAGTTTCTTTCTACCTACTGATGGTATATAGAGGGACGCTGTTAAAACCAGTAGTGTTTTTAGCCTTGGTACTATCAGTAGTATTTTTTTAGCCTTGGTACTATATACCGCTGGCATATAGAGGGA
>JAPXFY010000020.1:70807101-70812101 GCA_030674185.1 Monoplex corrugatus
GGGACAGAGAGAGGGACAGAGGGAGGGACAGATTGAGTGTCAGAGGAGAGGGACAGAGAGAGGGACACAGGAGGGACAGAGGAGGGACAGAGGGAGGGACAGAGAGAGGGACAGAGGGAGGGACAGAGGGAGGGACAGAGGAGGGACAGAGGAGGGACAGAGGGAGGGACAGGGGGGGACAGAGGGAGGGACAGAGGGAGGGACAGAGAGAGGGACAGAGGGAGGGACAGAGAGGAGGGACAGAGGGAGGGACAGAAGGGACAGAGGGACAGAGGGAGGGACAGAGGAGGGACAGAGGAGGGACAGAGGGAGGGACAGAGAGAGGGAAGAGAGAGGGACAGAGGGAGGACAGAGGGGGACAGAGAGAGGGACAGAGGGAGGGACAGAGAGGCAGAGGAGGGACAGAGGGAGAGGACAGAGAGGGGACAGAGGAGGACAGAGGGAGGGACAGAAGAGGGACGAGGGAGGGACAGAGAGAGGGACAGAGGAGGGACAGAGGGGACAAGGAGGGAAGGGACAGAGAGAGGGAAGGGGACAGAGGAGGGACAAGGGAGGACAGAGAGGACAGGGACAGAGAGGAGGGACAGAGGAGGACAGAGAGAGGGACAGAGGGAGGGACAGAGAGAGGGACGAGGAGGACAGAGGGACAGAAGGAGAGGGACAGAGAGGAGGGACAGAGGAGAGGGACAGAGGAGGGACAGAGAGAGGGACAGAGGGAGGGACAGAGAGAGGGACAGAGGAGGGACAGAGGGAGGGACAGAGAGAGACAGGGAGGACAGAGGGAGGACAGGAGGGACAGGGGAGGGACAGAAGGCAGAGGGACAGAGGAGGGACAGAGAGAGGGAGACAGAGAGGAGGGACAGAGAGGAGGACAGAGGAGGGACAGAGAGGAGGGACAGAGGAGAGGGACAGAGGAGGGACAGAGGGAGGGACAGAGGGAGGGACAGAGGGAGGACAGAGAGAGGGACAGAGGGAGGGACAGAGAGAGAGACAGAGGGAGGGACAGAGGGAGGGACAGAGGGAGGGACAGAGGGAGGGACACAGGGAGACACACAGGGACAAGGACACAGAGGGAGACACAGAGGGAGACACAGAGGGAGGACACAGAGGGAGGGACACAGGGAGACACAAGGGAGACACAGAGGAGACACAGAGGGAGGGACACAGGGAGACACAGAGGGAGGGACACAGGGAGACACAGAGGGAGACACAGAGGGAGACACGGGAACACAGAGGGAGGGACACAGGGAGACACAGAGGGACACAGGGACACAGGGGAGACACAGGGAGACAGAGGGAGACACAGGGAGACACAGAGGAGACACAGGAACCAGAGGAGGAGACACAGGGAAGAGACCAGAGACAGAGGGAGACACAGAGGGAGGACACAGGGAGACACAAGGGAGGACACAGAGGAGACACAGAGGGAGGGACACAGGGAGACACAGAGGGAGACACAGAGGAGACACAGAGGGACACAGGGAGACACAGAGGGAGGGACACAGGGAGACACAGAGGAGACAAGGGAGACACAAGGGAGGACACGAGGGAGACACAAGGGAGACACAGGGAGACACAGAGGGAGGGACACAGGGAGACACAGAGGGAGGGACACAGGGAGACACAGAGGGAGGGACACAGGGAGACACAGAGGGACACAGGGAGACACAGAGGGAGGGACACAGGGAGACACAGAGGGAGACACAGAGGGAGGGACACAGGGAGACACAGAGGGAGACCAGGGAGCACAGAGGGAGACACAGAGGGAGGGACACAGGGAGACACAGAGGGAGGGACACAGGGAGACACAGAGGGAGGGACACAGGGAGAGCGACAAGGGAGACACAGAGGAGAACAGAGGGAGACACAGGGAGGGACACAGGGAGACACAGAGGGAGGGACACAGGGAGACACAGGCACAGAGAGGGAGGAGACACAGGGAGACACAGGGAGACAGAGGAGACACAGAGGGAGGGACACAGGGAAAGAGGGAGGACACAGGGAGACACAGGGAGGAACAGAGGGAGACACAGGGAGGGACAAGAGGAGACACAGAGGGAGGGACACAGGAGACACAGAGGGAGGCACAGGAGACACAGAGGAGGACACAACAGAGGAGGGGACACAGGGAGACACAGAGGGAGGGACACAAGGGAGACACAGAGGAGGGACACAGGGAGACACAGAGGAGGGACACAGGGAGACACAGAGGGAGGGACACAGGGAGACACAGAGGGAGACAGAGGGACACAGGGACACAGGGAGACACAGAGGGGGAACACAGGGAGACACAGAGGGAGGGACACAGGGAGGACAAGAGACAGAGGGAAGGAGACACAGAGGGAGGACACAGGGAGACCACAGGGAGACACAGAGGGAGAACACAGGAGAGACAGAGGGAGACAAAGGGAGACACAGGGAGACACAGGGAGGGACACAGGGAGCACACAGGGAGACAGAGGGAGGACACAGGGAGACACAGAGGAGGAACGGAGACAAGGGAGGGACACAGGGAGACACAAGGAGGGACACAGGGAGACACAGAGGGAGGGAGACACAGGGAGACACAGGAGACACAGAGGAGACACAGAGGGAGACACAGGGAGACACAGAGGGAGACACGAGGAGGGACAGGGAGACACAGGGAGGGACACAGGGAGACACAGAGGAGGGACACAGGGAGACAAAGGGAGGGACACAGGGAGACACAGGGGAGGGACACAGGGAGACACACAGGGAGGGACAGAGGGTGACACAAGGGAGGGACAGAGGAGACACAGAGGGAGGACAGAGGGAGACACAGAGGGAGGGACAGAGGGAGACACAAGGAGGGACAGAGGGAGACACAGAGGGAGGGACAGAGGGAGACACAGAGGGAGGGACAAAGGGAGACACAGAGGGAGGGACACAGGGAGACACAGAGGGAGGGACACAGGGAGACACAGAGGGAGGGACACAGGGAGACACAGAGGGAGGGACACAGGGAGACACAGAGGGAGGGACACAGGGAGGGGAAGACGGAAAGAGAAGAGCGTCAAGGTGACATTGAAACTTCTCGGGATTACAGTTAAACTGTGAGCAATGGACTACAGTTTAACTATGAGCAATGGGCATGTTGTCATAGTGGACTACGGTTAAACTGTGAACAATGAACATGTTGTCACAATGGACTACAATTAAACTGTGAGCAATGGACATGTCACAATAGACTACAGTTAAACTGTGAGCAATGGACATGTCACAATAGACTACAGTTAAACTGTGAGCAATGGACATATTGTCACAATAGACTACAGTTAAACTGTGAACAATGGACATGTTGTCACAATAGACTACAGTTAAACTGTGAACAATGGACATGTTGTCACAATAGACTACAGTTAAACTGTGAACAATGGACATGTTGTCACAATGGACTACAGTTAAACTGTGAGCAATGGACATGTCACAATAGACTACAGTTAAACTGTGAACAATGGACATATTGTCACAATAGACTACAGTTAAACTGTGAGCAATGGACATATTGTCACAATAGACTACAGTTAAACTGTGAGCAATGGACATATTGTCACAATAGACTACAGTTAAACTGTGAACAATGGACATATTGTCACAATAGACTACAGTTAAACTGTGAACAATGGACATATTGTCACAATAGACTACAGTTAAACTGTGAGCAATGGACATGTTGTCACAATGGACTACAGTTAAACTGTGAACAATGGACATATTGTCACAATAGACTACAGTTAAACTGTGAACAATGGACATATTGTCCTAAGACCCGTTTTTACTTTGTGCAAACGTATTGTTATCGAATTGTTAACGAATAGATAATGATAGTAATGATGATGGTGATGATAATGATGGTGATGATAATAACAACACCTGTCGCACTGCTTACATCAATCTCCGCCAAATCAGTTCCTTGCGTCATCTTCTTTCTGTTGATGCTGCAAAAACTCTGGTTTCTGCTTTCATTCTCTCAAGACTGGATTATTGCAATTCACTTCTTTCTGGATGTTCAAAAGATCAAATAGATAAACTACAGAAAGTGCAAAATTCTGCAGCTCGGCTTGTTTTTAAATCCCGTAAGCGAGATCATGTCTCTCCTCTGCTAAAACGCCTCCACTGGCTTCCTGTACAAGCTCGTATCGAATTCAAACTTGCGATTTTCTGTCAGTCATTTTTCTCTGGAACGTCCCCTTGTTACATTTCTGATCTCCTATCCGTCTACTCACCTTCCAGAAATCTTCGCTCCTCTTCTGACTTAAGACTACTGTGCATTCCCAGAGTAAGAACTAAAACCTTCGGTCACTGCACCTTTTCATATTCAGCACCAACTTTTTGGAATTCTCTGCCCCGTGAAATTCGCTACATTGAATCTATTACTTCTTTCAAGACTGCCCTCAAAACTTTCCAATTTAAATCCTATTTTCCCGACTAGGTAGTAACTGTGTGGACACTCTTTGTTCTCGTGCGCACGCGCGCGCGTGTGTGTGTGTGTGTGTGTGGGTCTGTGTGTGCGTGTGTGTGTGTGCGTGTCTGTGTGTGTGTGTGTGTGTGTGTGTGTGTGTGTGTGTGTGTGTGTGTGTGTGTGTGTGTGTGTGTGTGTGTGTGTTTGTGTGTGCCTGCGTGTCTGTGTGTGTGTGATGTTATTAGTGTGCAGCGTCACGAGCTCCGGCCCCGTACTGGAGGTTTGCGCTTATAAATGTTCATTATTATTATTATTATTATTAATGACACGCTATTTTCCAGCGGCAGAAGCTATAAGGTTGAACACTTGAAGCGATTTTTTAAACCTTCCCATTGCATACACGCTGGGCGTTTTCGTATTTCCAAAACCAGCCATGTGACATGACTTACAGGATCTTTAACGTGTGCATTTGATTTCTACGTGCGTATACACACGAAAGGAGTTTAGACATTGGCAAGTCTGCACACATGTTGATCAAGGAGATCGGAAAAATCTCCACCCACTTACCTACCAGGCG
>JAPXFY010000020.1:70842101-70847101 GCA_030674185.1 Monoplex corrugatus
ACCAACCAACCAACCAACCAACCAACCAACCAACCAACCAACCAACCAACCAACCAAACAAACAAACAAACAAACAAATCCAGACTGTGCCAGAGCTGTGTCTTTTCCATTTTACCTGATGTTTCAGAATGCTGGAAAATGACAGACAGCAACATTACCAAACTGTCATCCTTCAACACAAGGAACCTCAGTAGAATCACACGAATCTACTATTACTACTACTGCTGCTGCTGCTGCTGACGACGACGACGACGATGATGATGATGGCGATGATAATGATAATAACAATAATAATGATAATGATGATGACAACGATGTTGATAATGATAATAATGACACTACTACTACTACTACTACTACGTCTACTACTACTACTACTACTGATAATGATAATGGATATGCTACTGTTGTTGATGATGATAGTAATAACAGTATAATGATTGTACATCACAGTTGTAGACACTGTTTGATTTTCCAGTTTTCATTTCCAACATGTTTTTCATGATCTTGTCAAACATGTACATTGCAACCTATTATAACATGACTACAATACAGGTAACTGGTTTCTTTGAAGAACAACAAGAAGAGTAAAATCACGTGTGTAGCTTTCTACTCAGCCCCCAGATCATCATCGTCATCAGGTGCCTTGCTGCATGGCGTTGGCGATCATGGACTTCCATCTGTCTCTATGTCTTGTTGCCTCAAGCATCTCCTCCACCCTCCTCGTCTTCAGTCACTCTGCAAGTCCGTCTAGTATCTTCTCCCTGGGTCTACCTGGTGCTCTCTTTCCCTCCAGCTTTCCCGTTGTGACCAGGTGCTCCAAATCTCCCTTCCTCATAAAATGGCCTACAAATGCTGCCTGTCTTTTCCTAATCTTCCTTATGAATGATCTACTTGTGTCTGCCTCCATCAAGACTCTCGTTTGTTTTCTTTGCTGTCCATGGAACTCTCAACATTCTTCTTAGAAACCACATCTCGGCTGCCTCAATCTTGTTCTGGATTTGCTTGTTGACTGTCCACGCCTCACAATCATACAACAGTATTGGTTCTATATAACATTCAAGAACGCTCTTCCTGAGGTTAATTGATGGGCATTTGTTGGTAAGAATGCTTGTCATCTTCTTGAATGCTGTTTTGGCTTGGCCGATTCTGCCGGTTATTTCTGATGTGCATCTGCCGTCTGATGAAATGATCGTTCCCAGGTATTTAAACTTACCAACCTGTATCAAGGTTGTGCCATTTGCTGTTATTTTGCAGGAGGGGATTTCATGTTTTGTACTGATCACCATTACTTCAGTCTTCCTGCTGTTTAGTTCCAACCCCTTATCTTTGCTTTCTATTTCTAGTATATTCACAAGGTTTTGTAGGTCCCTTTCATTTTCTGCAATTAGCACGGTGTCATCTGCGTATCGAATGTTGAGCCCCCAGATACGGCATGGAAATCTCGACCAGAAGACTCAGTTGATGGTCAGCCATGACACCACCATCAGTATTGATACAATTGTCCATTAACTGAAGCCAGGAACTGTGCAACAATTCACTCACCTGGGATCCATCAATAGCAATGACGATTCCAAACCAGAAATCCTCTCAAGGACAGCAAAGACAACAACAGCACCGTCCAGGCTGAAACTCTATGGAAGGACAAGACCACCTCCATGACACACAAGATCAGGCTGAAACCTGTATGGAAGGACAAGACCACCTCCATGACACACAAGATCAGGCTGAAACCTGTATGGAAGGACAAGACCACCTCCATGACACACAAGATCAGGCTGAAACCTGTATGGAAGGACAAGACCACCTCCATGACACACAAGATCAGGCTGAAACCTGTATGGAAGGACAAGACCACCTCCATGACACACAAGATCAGGCTGAAACCTGTATGGAAGGACAAAAACATAATAATAATAATAATATACAATATTTTATATAGCGCAAAATCTTGATAAAATCAAATCTAAGCGCTAAAACAGACACACACGCACGCACGCACCACACACGCACGCACGCACGCACGCACGCACACACACACACACACACACACACACGCACACGCACACGCACACGCACACGCACACGCACACGCACACCACAGCACACGCACACGGCTATAAATGGGGAGAAAGAATAAAAGCAATGGAAAATTATAGAGAGCATAGCATATACAATTATATATTGCAATGTGATTCCCCTCCGAGTGGAGACAGGCTGCAGAGGGGATTGAGTGAGGTCAGGATTTTATGCAGAGGAGAAAAGGTGAGTTTTGAGAGCGGACTTGAAGGAGACAAAAGTAGGTTGCTGACGGACCGAGAGAGGAAGTTTGTTCCAGGAGAGTGGACCAGAAACAGAGAAGGTTCGTGGACCATAGGTATTGAGCTTAGTGCGTGGAAAGCGAAAAGTCAGAAGATCGGAGGCAGAGCGGAGGGTACGTGAGGGAATATAGATCTCAAGTAGGCTTGACAGATAATCGGGGGCTGCGTTATTGAGGCTTTTGTAGCACATGGTGTCTAGTTTGTACTGTAAACACAAAGATGAAACACAAGATCAGGCTGAAACCTGTATGGAAGGACAAGAACATCTCCATGAAACACAAGATCAGTCTGTTACATGCACTGGTCTATTTTCCATCTTCCTATATGCATATGGGAAACAGGGAGTCTCCTCACAGCGGATTTGAAAATATGAATCTAAGCCATGAATGTGAGATAGTATCAAAAGATACTGAACTCAATACACTGATCTTATCACCAATGAACAATTGCACCAAACCATCAAGCAGCATACTGGACCATATGAAGGTCTGCTGATACTGGTTAAGAAAAGAAAACTCCGTTGGTATGGCCATGTAACAAGATTCAATGGTCCTGTTAAACTGATCCTGCTTGGAACTGTTTAATGGACGGAGTCGCAAAGGAAGACAGATAAAAGTGGACTGCCGGTATTGTGGAATGTACACAGCAACCATTTACAGAGACAGACACAGGTACTGGCGCACAACCGACAGAGCTGGAAGAATCTGGTGAACAAGTTCTCTGGCTCAGTATCGCAATGACTTTTCAGAGTTAAGAAAGAAGAAGATGATGAGCATCAAGAGTACTGCTGTACTACTAGCGCTTTTTGGTATCACCATAGCATCAAGAGTATGGCTGTACTGCTAACGCTTTTTGGTATCACCATAGCATCAAGAGTACTGCTGTACTGCTAACGCTTTTTGGTATCACCATAGCATCAAGAGTACGGCTGTACTGCTAACGCTTTTTGGTATCACCATAGCATCAAGAGTACTGCTGTACTGCTAACGCTTTTTGGTATCACCATAGCATCAAGAGTACTGCTGTACTGCTAACGCTTTTTGGTATCACCATAGCATCAAGAGTACGGCTGTACTGCTAACGCTTTTTGGTATCACCATAGCATCAAGAGTACTGCTGTACTGCTAGCGCTCTTTGGTATCACCATAGCATCAAGAGTACTGCTGTACTGCTAGCGCTCTTTGGTATTACCATAGCATCAAGAGTACTGCTGTACTACTAGCGCTCATTGGTATCACCATAGCATCAAGAGTACTGCTGTACTGCTGGCGCTCTTCAGTATTACCATAGCATCAAGAGTACTGCTGTACTGCTAGCGCTCTTTGGTATCACAATAGCATCAAGAGTACTGCTGTACTGCTAGCGCTTTTTGATATCACCATAGCATCAAGAGTACTGCTGTACTGCTAGCGCTCTTTGGTATCATCATAGCATCAAGAGTACTGCTGTACTGCTAGCGTTCATTGGTATTCACCATAGCATCAAGAGTACTGCTATACTGTTAGCGCTCTATGGTTTCACCAGAGCATCACGAGTACTGCTGTACTATTACAGAGTTATTTGATATTACTATAGCATCAAGAGTACTGCTGTACTGTTAGAGCTATTTCGTATCACTATAGCATCAAGAGTACTGTTATACTATCAGCAACTCTTTGGTATCAACATAGCATCAAGAGTACTACTGCACTATTAGTAACTCTTTGGTATCACCATTACATCAAGAGTACTGTTGTACTATGAGCAACTCTTTGGTATCACCATTACATCAAGAGTACTGTTGTACTATGAGCAACTCTTTGGTATCACCATAGCATCAATAGTACTGCTGCACTATTAGCAACTCTTTGGTATCACCATTACATCAAGAGTACTGTTGTACTATGAGCAACTCTTTGGTATCACCATTATATCAAGAGTACTGTTGTACTATGAGCAACTCTTTGGTATCACCATAGCATCAATAGTACTGCTGCACTATTAGCAACTCTTTGGTATCACCATTACATCAAGAATACTGTTGTACTATGAGCAACTTTTTGGTATCAACATAGCATCAAGAGTACTGCTGTACTATGAGCAACTCTTTGGTATCACCATAGCATCAAGAGTACTGTTGTACTGTTACAGCTATTTCGTATCACCATAGCATCACGAGTACTGCTGTACTATTAGCAACTCTTCTGTATAACCATTACATCAAGAGTACTGCTGTACTCTGAAATCTCTTAGTAACACCTTAGGATCAGAGTACTGCTGTACTATCGCAAGTCTTGCATCACCATTACATCAAAGTATGTTGTACTATAACAAATTTTAGTATCACCTAGATGAAGAGTACTGCTGTACTATTCGCAACTCTTTGGTATCACCATTATATCAAGAGTACTGTTGTACTATGAGCAAATCTTTAGTATCACCATAGGATGAAGAGTACTGCTGTACTATTAGCAACTCTTTGGTATCACCATTATATCAAGAGTACTGTTGTACTATGAGCAAATCTTTAGTATCACCATAGGATGAAGAGTACTGCTGTACTATTAGCAACTCTTTGGTATCACCATTATATCGATACGTGACTATGACAATTTTAGTATCACCTGGATGAAAGTACTGCTGTACTATTTGCAATCTGGAACATTATATCAAAGTACTGTTTACTATGACAATCTTATA
>JAPXFY010000020.1:70854601-70862101 GCA_030674185.1 Monoplex corrugatus
GGAGGGTACAGGTTGTATAGTACTGTACTAATGGAGGGTACAGGTTGTACAGTACTGTACTAATGGAGGCTACAGGTGTATAGTACTGTACTAATGCAGGTACAGTTGTATAGATGTACTACATGCGTACAGATTGTATAGACTATACTAATGGAGTACAGGTGTATATACTGTACTAATGGAGGTACAGGTTGTAAGTACTGTACTAATGGAGGTAGACAGTTGTAAGTACTGTACTAATGAGGTACATGTTGTATTAACTGTACTAATGGAGGGTACAAGTTGATAGTACTGTACTAATGGAGGGTACAGGTTTAAATACTGACTAATGGAGGGTAATGTGGTTAGCTGTACAATGGAGGGTACAGGTTGTATATACTTACTAATGAGGGTACAGATTGTATAGTATTGTACAATGGGTGGTACAGGTGTCATAGTACTGAACTAAGGAGGGTACAGGTGATAGACTGTACGAAGGAGGTACATGTTGTATAGTACTGTACTATGGAGGGTACATGTGTATAGTAACTGACAAGGAGGGTACAGGTTGTATAGAACTGTACTAATGGAGGGTACAATTGTATAGTACTGTACTAATGGAGGGTACATTAGTATAGTACTGTACTAATGGAGGGAACATGTTGTATAGTACTGTACTAATGAGGTACAGGTTGAATAGTACTGTACTAATGAAGGTACAGTGTTGTTAGTACGACCAATGGAGGGTACATGTTGTAATATACTGTACTAATGAGGTACATGTGTTAGTGACATACAATGGAGGGTACAGATTGTATATCACTGACAATGGAGGGTACAGTTAACAGTACTAATGAGGTACAGATAGTATACATCCACTGTACATAATGGAGGTACATGTTATAATATACTGTACTAATGGAGATACAGATTGTAAGTACTGTACTAATGGAGGGTAACAGTATTACTGTACTAATGGAGTACAGATTGTAATAGTACTGTACTAATGGAGGTACATGTATATAACGTACTAATGAGGGTACATTATGTATAGATACAGTACTAATGGAGGCTACATATTGTATATAACTGTAACTAATGAGGTACAGATTGTATAGTACTGTACTAATGGAGGGTACAGGTTGTATAGTACTGTACTAATGGAGGGTACATGTTGTATAGTACTGTACTAATGGAGGGTACAGATTGTATAGTACTGTACTAATGGAGGGTACAGGTTGTATAGTACTGTACTAATGGAGGGTACAGGTTGTATAGTACTGTACTAATGGTGGGTACAGGTTGTATAGTACTGTACTAATGGAGGGTACAGATTGTATAGTACTGTACTAATGGAGGGTACAGGTTGTATAGTACTGTACTAATGGAGGGTACAGGTTGTACAGTACTGTACTAATGGAGGGTACAGATTGTATAGTACTGTACTAATGGAGGGTACAGATTGTATAGTACTGTACTAATGGAGGGTACAGGTTGTACAGTACTGTACTAATGAGGGTACAGATTGTATAGTACTGTACTAATGGAGGGTACAGATTGTATAGTACTGTACTAATGGAGGGTACAGGTTGTACAGTACTGTACTAATGGAGGGTACAGATTGTATAGTACTGTACTAATGGAGGGTACAGGTTGTATAGTACTGTACTAATGAGGGTACAGGTTGTATAGTACTGTACTAATGGAGGGTACAGGTTGTATAGTACTGTACTAATGGAGGGGACAGGTTGTACAGTACTGTACTAATGGAGGGTACAGGTTGTATAGTACTGTACTAATGGAGGGTACAGGTTGTATAGTACTGTACTAATGGTGGGTACAGATTGTATAGTACTATACTAATGGAGGGTACAGGTTGTATAGTAACTGTACTAATGGAGGGTACAGATTGTATAGTATTGTACTAATGGAGGGTACAGGTTGTACAGTACTGTACTAATGGAGGGTACAGGTTGTATAGTACTGTACTAATGGAGGGTACAGATTGTACAGTACTGTACTAATGGAGGGTACATGTTGTATAGTACTGTACTAATGGAGGGTACAGATTGTACAGTACTTACTAATGGAGGGTACAGGTTGTATAGTACTGTACTAATGGAGGGTACAGATTGTATAGTACTGTACTAATGGAGGGTACAGGTTGTATAGTACTGTACTAATGGAGGGTACAGGTTGTATAGTACTGTACTAATGGAGGGTACAGGTTGTATAGTACTGTAGTAATGGAGGGTACAGGTTGTATAGTACTGTACTAATGGAGGGTACAGGTTGTACTGTACTAATGGAGGGTACAGGTTGTATAGTACTGTACTAATGGAGGGTACAGGTTGTATAGTACTGTACTAATGGAGGGTACAGGTTGTACAGTACTGTACTAAATGGAGGGTACAGATTGTATAGTATTGTACTAATGGTGGGTACAGATTGTATAGTACTGTACTAATGGAGGGTACAGATTGTACAGTACTGTACTAATGGAGGGTACATGTTGTATAGTACTGTACTAATGGAGGGTACATGTTGTATAGTACTGTACTAATGGAGGGTACAGGTTGTACAGTACTGTACTAATGGAGGTACAGGTTGTATAGTACTGTACTAATGGAGGGTACAGGTTGTATAGTACTGTACTAATGGAGGGTACAGGTTGTATAGTACTATACTAATGGAGGGTACAGGTTGTATAGTACTGTACTAATGGAGGGTACAGGTTGTAATATACTGTACAAAACAACCTGTACCTCCATTAATAAAGTACTATACAGCATGCACCATTCATTAATACAGGATGATACAACATGCGCCATTGATCGATGCAATACTATACAATCTGTACCCTTCATTAGTACATTACTGTACAGTCTGTACCTTTCGTTGGTAGAGCATTGTAAACCTTCACCCTCATGAGAAAGTTCTGCATTGTGCATTCTCAACCCTCTCAGTGAAAACTGTGACTTGACCTTACCATGGTGGGGCGGACTGTTTCACTATCTGACGCCCTTTAAAACACCTCATCACTGTCAGAGACGTGCTTAGAAAAATGTGGCGCTTTAGCGTGGCGCTGTGCCAGGGTTTGCTGGCTTAAACCATTTTATCACACTACCAAGGTGTCACCGTTCTTCTCAGCCACGTGTCTCGATGGTCGCCATCTTGATCGACTCGCCGCGCCCCCTGGTGACGAGGCGTCAGACAGAAAAGGTCAGAGGTTAGTGGGTGATGACACCGTAGGAAGACATTACCTCCCTTAGTTGTTTGTTGCCGTCTAGTGTTGCGCGTGTGGTCGGGTTGTGAGCAGTGTATCACTGTCAACACTGACCCCAGGTTCAAGGGTTGCGGTGCTCACGCCCTTTGCCGCAGGGAATGGAGTTGGGAATCTGGGCAACTCTTTCCATTATCCACGGCTCCACACTAACATCATCACCCCGTCACATTAACGTCATCATCCGTCACACTGACAACATCACCGATCACACTGACATCAATTCTCACATTGATATCACCAACTCTCAGGATGACATCACCTCCCCGTCATACTGACATCATCACCTGCAGTATTAACATCATCACCAGTCACACTGACATCATCACCCGTCACGCTGACATCATCGCCCATCACACTGACATCATCACCCGTCCGCTGACATCATCACCCGCCATATTAACATCATCACCCACCATATTAACATCACCACCTGTCACCCACCATATTAACATCACCACCTGTCACACTGACATCATCACCCATCACACTGACATCATCACCCACCATATTAAACATCATCACCCATACACAACTGACATCATCACCCACCATATTAGCATCATCACCATCACACTGACATCATCACCCATCACACTGACATCATCACACCCGTCCACGCTGACATCATCGCCCATCACACTGACATCATCACCATCACACTGACATCATCACCCGTCACACTGACATCATCACCCGTCACACTGACATCATCACCCGTCACACTGACATCATCACCCCGTCACACTGACATCATCACTCGACACGCTGACATCATCACCCGCCATATTAACATCATCACCCATCACACTGACATCATTCACCCGCACACTGACATCATCACCCTAAACACTTGACATCATCGCCCGTCACACTTGACATCATCACTCGTCAGTCCCGCTGTCTGATACAACACCAGAGTCGATCCATAATATTTCCAAAGCCAGAGGGCCCCAGAGAACGCTGTCATTGACAGATTGCCGTAAGGACACCCACCCGTCAGGCTGGGCACATGGGGATTACAGACACCTGCTGTGCTGGTCAATCAGAACGAACGTCACTCTTTCATCTGCACAGTGTATGAGACACAACTGTTGGGTCCTTGTCTTCCTCTTCCTCTTCCTCTCCCTCTTCCTCTACGTGGTCCCTGTCTTCCTAAGTCACTGTCATACTACAGCAATTTGTGGTTCCTGTCTTATGGCGTTGTGTGTTCCTGTCTTCCTATGGCGTTGTGTGGTCCCTTGTCTTCCTATGGCGTTGTGTAGTTCCTGTCTTCCTATGGCGTTGTGTGGTTCCTGTCTTCCTAAGGCGTTGTGTGGTTCCTGTCTTCCTATAGAACTGTGTGGTCCTAGTTCCTATAGGTGTGGTTCTTGTCTTGTCTTCCTATAGCACTGTGTGGTCCTTGTCTTCCTATAGCACTGTGTGGTCCTTGTCTTCCTATAGCACTGTGTGGTCCTTGTCTTCCTATAGCACTGTGTGGTCCCTGTCTTCCTATAGCACTGTGTGGTCCCTGTCTTCATATAGCACTGTGTGGTCCTTATCTTCCTATAGCACTGTGTGGTCCTTGTGTTCCTATAGCACTGTGTGGTCCTTGTCTTCCTATAGCATTGTGTGGTCCCTGTCTTCCTATAGCACTGTGTAGTCCATGTCTTCCTATAGCCTGTGTGGTCCTTGTCTTCCTATAGCACTGTGTGGTCCTTGTCCTCCTATAACACTGTGTGGTCCATGTCTTCCTATAGCACTGTGTGGTCCTTGTCTTCCTATAGCACTGTGTGGTCATTGTCTTCCTATAGCACTGTGTGGTCCTTGTCTTCCTATAGCACTGTGTGGTCCTTGTCTTCCTATAGCACAGTGTTGGTCCTTGTCTTCCTATAGCATTGTGTGGTCCTTGTCTTCCTATAGAACTGTGTGGTCCTTGTCTTCCTATAGCACTGTGTGGTCCCTGTCTTCCTATAGCACTGTGTGGTCCTTGTCTTCCTATAGCACTGTGTGGTCCTTGTCTTCCTATAGCACTATGTGGTCCCTGTCTTCCTATAGCACTGTGTGGTCCCTGTCTTCCTATAGCATTGTGTGGTCCTTGCCTTCCTATAGTGTGTGGTCCTTGCCTTCCTATAGGTGTGGTCCTTGTCTTCCTATAGAACTGTATGGTCCCTGTCTTCCTATAGCACTGTGTGGTCCCTGTCTTCCTATAGCGCTATGTGGTCCTTGTCTTCCTTTAGCAATGTGTGGTCCTTGTCTTCCTATATCACTGTGCTCCTTGTCTTCCTATAGCACTGTGTGGTCCCTGTCTTCCTATAGCACTGTGTGGTCCTTGTCTTCCTATAGCATTGTGTGGTCTGTGTCTTCCTATAACATTGTGTGGTCCTTGTCTTCCTATAGCACTGTGTGGTCCTTGTCTTCCTATAACACTGTGTGATCCCTGTCTTCCTATAGCACTGTGTGGTCCTTGTCTTCCTATAGCACTGTGTGGTCCCTGTCTTCCTATAGCACTGTGTGGTCCTTGTCTTCCTATAGCACTGTGTGGTCCTGTCTTCCTATAGCACTGTGTGGTCCTTGTCTTCCTATAGCATTGTGTGGTCACTGTCTTCCTATAGCATTGTGTGGTCGTTGTCTTCCTATAGCATTGTGTGGTCCCTGTCTTCCTATAGCATTGTGTGGTCCTGTCTTCCTACACCACTGTATGGTCCCTTGTCTTCCTATAGCACTGTGTGGTCCCGTGTCTTCCTATAGAACTGTGTGGTCCTTGTCTTCCTATAGCACTATGTGGTCCTTGTCTTCCTATAGAACTGTGTGGTCCTTGTCTTCCTATAGAACTGTGTGGTCCCTGTCTTCCTATAGCATTGTGTGGTCCATGTCTTCCTATAGCATTGTGTGGTCCCTGTCTTCCTATAGCATTGTGTGGTCCCTGTCTTCCCATAGCATTGTGTGGTCCTTGTCTTCCTATAGCACTGTGTGGTCCTTGTCTTCCTATAGCACTGTGTGGTCCTTGTCTTCCTATAGCATTATATGTCCTTGTCTTCCTATAGCACTGTGTGGTCCTTGTCTTCCTATAGCATTGTGTGGTCCTTGTCTTACTATAGCATTGAGTGGTCCTTGTCTTCCTATAGCACTGTGTGGTCCATGTCTTCCTATAGCACTATGTGGTCCTTGTCTTCCTATAGCACTGTGTGGTCCTTGTCTTCCTATAGCACTGTGTGGTCCTTGTCTTCCTATAGCACTGTGTGGTCCTTATCTTCCTATAGCACTGTGTGGTCCTTGTTTTCCTATAGCACTGTGTGGTCCTTGTCTTCCTATAGCATAATACGGTCCCTGTCTTCCTATAGCACTGTGTGGTCCTTGTCTTCCTATAGCACTGCGTGGTCCTTGTCTTCCTATAGCACTGTGTGGTCCATGTCTTCCTATAGCACTGTGTGGACCCTGTCTTCCTATAGCACTGTGTGGTCCTTGTCTTCCTATATACTGTGTGGTCCTTGTCTTCCTATAGCACTGTGTGGACCCTGTCTTCCTATAGCATTTGCGTGGTCCTTGTCTTCCTATATCACTGTGTGGTCCCTGTCTTCCTATAGCACTGTGTGGTCCTTGTCTTCCTATAGCACTGTGTGGTCCCTGTCTTCCTATAGCACTGTGTGGTCCTTGTCTTCCTATAGCACTGTGTGGACCCTGTCTTCCTATAGCTCTGTGTGGTCTTTGTCTTCCTATAGCACTGTGTGGTCCTTGTCTTCCTATAGCTCTGTGTGGTCCTTGTCTTCCTATAGCACTGTGTGGTCTTTGTCTTCCTATAGCACTGTGTGGTCTGTGTCTTCCTATAGCATTGTATGGTCCTTGTCTTCCTATAGCATTGTGTGGTCCATGTCTTCCTATAGCACTGTGTGGTCTGTGTCTTCCTATATCACTGTGTGGTCCTTGTCTTCCTATAGCACTGTGTGTTCCTTGTCTTCCTATAGCACTGTGGTCCCTGTCTTCCTGTAGCACTGTGTGGTCCTTGTGTTCCTATAGCACTGTGTTCCTTGTCTTCCTATAGCATTGTGTGGTCCCTGTCTTCCTATAACACCGTGTGGTCCTTGTCTTCCTATAGCGTTGTGTGGTTTCTGTCTTCCTATAGCACTGTGTGGTCCTTGTCTTCCTAAAGCATTGTACTGAGTAGTCTCAATCTTCCTGTGGCTCAATGTGGATGTAGCTGTGTGGTTCCCTCATCAAATCTTCCCCCAGCCCTGTCTTACAGTTCTCAGGTCGGACTT
>JAPXFY010000020.1:70869601-70882101 GCA_030674185.1 Monoplex corrugatus
CAGACATATAAACAACAATCAACAAACTTACAGACATATAAACAACAATCAACAAACTTACAGACATATAGACAACAATTAACAAACTTACAGACATATAGACAACAATCAACAAACTTACAGACATATAGACAACAATCAACAAAATTACAGACATATAACAACAATTAACAAACTTACAGACATATAGACAACAATCAACAAACTTACAGACATATAGACAACAACAACAAACTTACAGACATATAAACAACAATCAACAAACTTACAGACATATAAACAACAAACAACAAACTTACAGACATATAAACAACAATCAACAAACTTACAGACATATAAACAACAATCAACAAACTTACAGACATATAAACAACAATCAACAAACTTACAGACATATAAACAACAAACAACAAACTAACAGACATATAAACAACAAACAACAAACTTACAGACATATAAACAACAAATCAACAAACTTACAGACATATATAAACAACAATCAACAAACTTACAGACATATAGAACAATCAACAAACTACAACAAACTTACAGACAATATTAAATAAACAACAATCAACAAACTTACAGACATATAAACAACAATCAACAAACTTACAGACATATAAACAACAATCAACAAACTTACAGACATATAAACAACAAACTCAACAAAAACTAAATACAGACATATAAACAACAATCAACAAACTTACAGACATATAACAACAAATCAACAAACTTACAGACATATAAACAACAATCAACAAACTTACAGACTATATAAACAACAATCAACAAACTTACAGATCAATATAGACAAACAATCAACAAACTTACAGACATATAAAAACAACAATCAACAAACTTACAGACATATAAAACAACAATCAACAAACTTACAGACATATAACAAACAATCAACAAACTTACAGACATATAAACAACAATCAACAAACTTACAGACATATAGAAAAACAATCAACAAACTTACAGACATATAAACAACAATCAACAACTTACAGACATATAACAACAATCAACAAACTTACAGACATATAAACAACACAATCAACAAACTTACAGACATATAAACAACAATCAACAACTTACAGACATATAGACAACAATCAACAAACTTACAGACATTAAATACAAACAATAAACAAATCAAATACACATATAACAACAATCAAATAATACAAATAAACACAACAACTTACAGACATATAAACAACAATCAACAAACTTACAGACATATAAACAACAATCAACAAACTTTACAGACATATAAACAACAATCAACAAACTTACAGACATATAAACAACAATCAACAAACTTACAGACATATAAACAACAAATCAACAAACTTACAGACATTATAAACAACAATCAACAAACTTACAGACATATAAACAACAATCAACAAACTTACAGACATATAAACAACAATCAACAAACTTATTACAGACCCATATAAACAACAATCAACAACTTACAGACATATAAAACAACAATCACTAAACACAAACTTACAGACATATAGACAACAATCAACAAACTCTTACAGACATAGATAAACAACAATCAACAAACTTACAGACATATAAAACAACAACAACAAACTAACAGACATATAAATCAACAATCAACAAAACTTACAGACATATAAACAACAATCAACAAACTTAACAGACAATTAAACAAAACAATCAACAAACTTACAGACATATAAACAACAATCAACAAACTTACAGACATATAAACAACAACAACAAACTTACAGACATATAAACAAAAATCAACAAACTTACAGACATATAAACAACAATCAACAAACTTACAGACATATAAACAACAAACAACAAACTTACAGACATATAAACAAAACACAATTACAAAAAAAAAACAACTTACAGACATATAAACAACAACAACAACAAACATATCAGACATATAAAACAACAATCAACAAACATTACAGACATATAACAACAACAACAAACTTACAGACATTAACCAAACAAACTTACAGACTAACAATCAACAAACTTACAGACATATAAACAACAATCAACAAAACTTACAGACATATAAAACAATCAACAAACTTACAGACATATAAACAACAATCAACAAACTTACAGACATATAAAACAACAATTCAACAAACTTACAGACATATAAACAACAACATATCAACAAACTTAAAGACATACTAGACATAAACAATACAACAAAACTTACAGACATATAAACAACAATCAACAAACTTACAGACATATAACAAACAATCAACAAAACTTACAGACATATAACAACAATCAACAAACTTACAGACATATAGACAACAATCAACAAACTTACAGACATTTTAAAACAAACAATCAACAAACTTACAGACATATAAACAACAAATCAACAAAACTTACAGACATATAAACAACAATCAACAAACTTACAGACATATAAACAACAATCAACAAACTTACAGACATATAAACAACAATCAAAACTTACAGACATATAACAACAACAAAAAACTTACAGACATATACAACAACAACTACATCAACAAAAAACTTACAGACATATAGACAACAAACAACAAACTTACAGACATATAAACAACAATCAACAATTACAGACATATAAAAACAACTTACAGACATATAAAACACAAATTACAGAAATACAACAAACAACTTACAGACATATAGACAACAATCAACAAACTTACAGACATATAACAAACAATCAACAAACTTTACAGACATATAGACAACAATCAACAAACTTACAGACATATAAACAACAATCAACAAACTTACAGACATATAACAACAAACAACAACTTGACAAAATCAACAAACACGACATAATCAAACAAACTTACAGACATATAAACAACAATCAACAAACTTACAGACATATAGACAACAATCAACAAACTTACAGACATATAGACAACAATCAACAAACTTACAGACATATAGACAACAATCAACAACTTACAGACATATAAAACAACAAACTTACAGACATATAGACAACAATCAACAATACTTACAGACATATAAACAACAATCAACAAACTTACAGACATATAGACAACAATCAACAAACTTACAGACATATAAACAACAAACTTACAGACATATAGAAACAAACAACTTAAACTTAAACCAGACATTAAGACAACAACAACAAACTTACAGACATATAAAAACTCAGACAAACAACAAACTTACAGACATATAAACAACAATCAACAAACTTACAGACATATAGACAACAATCAACAAACTTACAGACATATAACAACAATCAACAAACTTACAGACATATAAACAACAATCAACAAACTTACAGACATATAGACAACAATCAACAAACTTACAGACATATAGAACAACAATCAACAAACTTACAGACATATAAAACAACAAATCAACACCTTACAGAATAAACATACACAACAACATCCTTACAGACATATAGACAACAATCAACAAACTTACAGACATATAGACAACAATCAACAAACTTACAGACATATAGACAACAATCAACATCCTTACAGACATATAAACAACAATCAACAAACTTACAGACATATAGACAACAATCAACATCCTTACAGACATATAACAACAATCAACAAACTTACAGACATATAGACAACAATCAACATCCTTACAGACATATAAACAACAATCAACAAACTTACAGACATATAGACAACAAACTTACAGACATATAAACAACAAATACAGACAAAAACACAAACTTACAGACAATAAACAACAAACTTACAGACATATAAACAACAAAACTTACAGACATATAAACAACAAACTTACAGACATATAAACAACAAACTTACAGACATATAAACAACAATCAACAAACTTACAGACATATTACAACAATCAACACTTACAGACATATCACAACAATCAACAAACTTACAGACATATAAACAACAATCAACAAACTTACAGACATATAACAACAATCAACAAACTTACAGACATATAAACAACAATCAACAAACTTACAGACATATAAACAACAAACTTACAGACATATAAACAACAATCAACAAACTTACAGACATATAACAACAATCAACAAACTTACAGACATATATAACAACAATCAACAAACTTACAGACATATAAACAACAATCAACAAACTTACAGACATATAAACAACAATCAACAAACTTACAGACATATAAACAACAATCAACAAACTTACAGACATATAAACAACAATCAACAAACTTACAGACATATAAACAACAATCAACAAACTTACAGACATATAAACAACAATCAACAAACTTACAGACATATAAACAACAAACAACAAACTTACAGACATATAAACAACAATCAACAAACTTACAGACATATAAACAACAATCAACAAACTTACAGACATATAAACAACAATCAACAAACTTACAGACATATAGACAACAATCAACAAACTTACAGACATATAGACAACAATCAACAACCTTACAGACATATAAACAACAATCAACAAACTTACAGACATATAAACAACAAACTTACAGACATATAAACAACAATCAACAAACTTACAGACATATAGACAACAATCAACAAACTTACAGACATATAAACAACAATCAACAAACTTACAGACATATAAACAACAATCAACAAACTTACAGACATATAAACAACAATCAACAAACTTACAGACATATAAACAACAATCAACAAACTTACAGACATATAAACAACAATCAACAAACTTACAGACATATAAACAACAATCAACAAACTTACAGACATATAGACAACAATCAACAAACTTACAGACATATAAACAACAATCAACAAACATACAGACATATAGACAACAATCAATAAACAGCCCTCAAACACATACAAATAGTGTGACAAACTTGTCCATTTTCCAGTTGCCTTTCCGCTTTCTTCACTATTCCTTTACATCTTTTCCAGGAAAGACCCCAACACTTTCCATTCCACGTTGTAAGAGTCTGTGCAGTGTTACTTTTGACATGGTACCAATGTTGGTCTGATTAATGATAGCTTTTGGTTTTCCTTTCATAGTGGATTTCCGGCCACTTTCTCTATCTATTCTTTTTCGGGTAAGACGCTCTGTCATACGATGACTCACATTTTGTTCGCGAAGGTACGATTTTAAGTGTCTAAGGACTTTGGACTTTCCAAAATGAAGAATTTTGTTGTAGTGGCATTGCCTGTAAGTTCGTTGGTACGCTCATTTCCCTTAATACCAGCGTGTCCAAGGCAATGGATCCGTGTGGGATTTTGTAAGTTGATAATGTTTATTGCTTTGTGCCATTCTGGGGTCCCTACTCCATTTTGCACTTTCTGAAGTAGGTTCATCGGGTCAGTCAGGATGAAGGTTTGGCTTTCTTTCATGTCGTCGTCCAGTGAGGTTAGCCATTGTAGGGCAGTTGTGACTGCCTCAATGTCCAGTTAGACTGGAGGTTGTGATATAATATGTAGCGTTTTCTTCATGTTTGGTACCAGAAGATGAAGTAAACCAAAGTGAACGCGTATTCAACACAACAAGACAAGACAAGCGCAAATGCACGGCCACAAACAGACCACAAACAACACCAAACAACGGATAATAAGAAGAGGACTAAAAACTTCCCTGCCGCCTTGTCCAGTGGATAAAAAGGGACCAAACGGACGAGGCAGCAGGGAAGTTTTTAGTCCTCTTTTTATTATCCGTTGTTTGGTGTTGTTTGTGGTCTGTTTGTGACCGTGCATTAGCGTTTGACCAAGGCCGGTTGGCCGAAAGTTTGCGCTTGTCTTGTCTTGTTTTGTTGAATACGCGTTCACTTTGGTTTACTTGTTCTTCTGGTTCCTGTTTGCTTTGGCGCGGGCAGTCGCACTTGTTTTGGATTTCATGTTTGGTGTTTCCATTCTGTTTGACAGTGAAGCCCCATCCATTGGTGACTGAGCCATCCGTGTATATGTTTACATCTTTGGGGTTGTAGCTTAGTTGTTCCATGAGAAGCTGAATTTCTGCATGTTTTCCCTTCTGGCCATTCCCGACATGTCTCCATAGATTCTTGGGGATGATGTTTTTGTACAGATTTTTTAAATTGTTCGAATGTTTTCTTTATTCCTTTGTCCGTTTGAGTTCTGTCAGTTGACACACATGCTGAATGGAGTCTTCTGCCTGTCCCATCCATTGTTTTCCATGTTGGAGTCTGTTGCCTTTTGCTGTTCCGACCATCTCGTGGAGTAGATCTTCTGGGGTTTCCTTTACTTGTCTGTTTTGTGTCTCGACTGTGTTAAGGAAGGTCGAGCAGGTATCGGACAGTCTCCGTGGGTGTGTGTTTCGTGGTTTTGAGGATCACTCTCATTGCTTCGTTTTGTATTCTGTCTGGTTTTAACAGGTTTGTCTGTGACGGCGTAGTGAGGCCCAGTCCATAATCGATGACAATCAGAATTACAACTTGGTATAGCTGAAAGGCATGACGTTCAATGGCTTCGGTCACCATTGTTTTACAGGATTGAAGGCCCTTTTTTATATTTGAGTGAAGTGGTTTCCACATGTTATCTGAAGATAGCATTCTATCAAAACTGATGTCAAAGTAGCGTAAGTTGTTTGTTTACTCGATATTCATCATCATCAGGTGCCCTGCCGCATGACGTTGGCGATCATGGACTTCCAACCATCTCTTTCTCTCGTTGCCCCCAGCATCTCCCCCACCCTCCTCATCCCCAGCCACTCTGCAAGTCCGTCCAGCATTCTCTCCCTGGGTCTACCTGATGCTCTCTTTCCCTCCAGCTTTCCCGTTGTGACCAGGTGCTCCAAATCCCCCTTCCTCATAAAATGGCCTATAAATGTTGCTTGTCTTTTCCTAATCTTCCTTATGAGTGATGTACTTGTGTCTGCCTCCATCAAGACTGTCTCGTTTGTTTTCTTTGCTGTCCATGGAACTCTCAACATTCTTCTGAGAAACCACATCTCGGCTGCCTCAATCTTGTTCTGGCTTTGCTTGCTGACTGTCCACGCCTCGCATCCGTACAACAGTATTGGTTCTACATAACATTCAAGGACTGTCTTCCTGATGTTAATTGATAGGCATTTGTTGGTAAGAATGCTTGTCATCTTCTTGAATGCTGTTTTGGCTTGGCCGATTCTGCCAGCTATTTCCGATGTGCATCTGCCGTCTGATGAAATGACCGTTCCCAGGTATTTGAACTTATTAGCCTGTGTCAATATTAGTTTCTCTAAATGTACATTTGTAATTTGTAGAATGGTTTTACTCGTCGCTTTGTTATCAGAGGTGCAGAACAGTACCTGTGCTTTGGTGGGGTTAACCACCAATCCAGTTTGTTGACACCACTGATCTAACTGTTCTTGGACTGCTTTCTTTCTTTCTGATGCATTTTTGCCTGTCTTGTAGATGAGTCCGTCACCAGCAAAAATAAGTACATGGGCTGGTCCGTTGTTTGTTAGGTCAGCAAGCCCTTTTGTACATATGTTGTAGAGAACAGGGGAAAGTGGAGATCCTTGAGGGAGTCCCATAGACAGTCTTTGGGGTGCTGAACACCAGTTTCCAAGTCGTAGGACTACTGTTCGTTCTTGGAGTGTAGCAGCAATCCATCTTGTAACTGTCATGCTGACACCATATCGCTGAAGTAGTTCCATGAATAATGTGAATTGTACTTTATTGTACGCATCCTGTAGGCCAATGGCTACAGCTGGGGTTTCTTCTTTGTTCTGAAAACCTTCGTAGACTTCGTGAGCAAAGGCAGCTGCGTTTCCCCATTAACTTTTTCCTTTTCCTGTTCTAAAGCCTTCTTGATTAGGTGGGAATATTTTCCTGTCTTCTAGGTCTCTAGCTAATTTCTTTGCTTTTATGTTTTCCATCAGTTTCTCAATTACGTTTTGCATAGTCAGGATGAGATATCCATTTAGACTGCAATGATCTTTACCCGGTTTGGGTAGGATTTTTAGGAAGCTGTGTGTCCAGTCCCCAGGAACCTGACCTTTCTCAAAACTGTCTTGATAGAGTGTGTACAATTCAGTTTAGTCGTGTTCAGACACCGTTTTCATGTCAAAGTTCCGAATCTTGTTTGGACCAGGGGCTGTGTCTTTTCTGCACCGTGCAAGCGCTTCATGAATTTCTTGTTCAGTTATGTCATCATCTAGTCCAGTTTGTGTCAATCTTTTAGTTTAATGTTTTTGTTTAAGTCCGCAAGGAATTTAGTTTTTTTTGGTCTCTTTGTTGTATGAAACGATGTACTAGTGGCTTGTCATTTCTCTTCGTATTTTTAAAAAAAAAAAGGGTTCCATCTGTTTTGGTGATATCAGATGTCGTGGTCTTTGTGGTTTTCCCTTCCAGCTGTTGATAGAACCGCCAGAATTGTGTTTGTCTTGTATCGGCATTGAGTCTTCCGCAGAACTGTTTCCATTAATTTTATTTTGCTTCCTGAGCTACGGTTTTGGACCGTTCTGTTTTTTCATCCGTACTTGCTTCATACTCGTCTGTTTTTCTGTCTGTTTTTTTCATTCACATTTCCTTTATACTCGTCTGTTTTTCTAGTACTATGAAGGTCTAAACGATGTCTTCGTGTGTGTTTTTCCAACCTTTTACAGCAGCTCGTTTTTCTTTCCAGGCAGTCTCTGTGTCATGGTTCCACCAAGGAGGTTCTTTTCTAGATGTTTGGTCGTTTCTTGTTTTTCGTTTTGGTTTCACAATTCTGAGTTTACAAACGATGTCGGATTCTCTACTCTCGTATTGAAATGAGTTTCTTGGCTGGGTCATGGTGTTTCTTAATGATATGTTTTATTATGCTGAACACCACTAGTACATGGTCACTGTCACTGGTGTTCACTGTTTTTGCACTCAGTCAGTGGTGTTAGACACAGTGCTGTGTATCGGTTCAACATTGAAAAAAAGGCAGATGGACACGCCAGCATACGTCCATTTTCAGTTGTCAGGGTGAGTTATGAACCACCACCACCACCACCACCACCACCACACAAAAACAGACAACCCCCCCCCCCCAAACAAACAAAAACAAAAACAAACAAAACAAACCAAACAAACCAACAAAACAAAACCAACCAACCAACCAACCAACCAACCAACCAACCAACCAACCAACCAACCAACCAAACAACCAACCAACCAACCAACCAACCAAACAAACAAACAAACAAACAAACAAACAAACAAACCATACCCAACAACAGCAACAATAAAAGAAGAAGAACAGCACCTCAATCCAAACTAATATGTTGTTCTGATATTCATACGTCTGTCTGTGGGGAATCAGAACATACTTTCGCTGTCAAGAGATTTTGTGTGTGTCAATATTTACGCTGTGAAACAGCAGGGGGAGAGAGAGGGGAGGGAGGGTATTGTGAGGGATGGTCACAAGATTGACATGTTGAATTCACCAGGCAAACTCGTTATACTGCGCTACACATACAAAACAAATTCATGATTATTTCATATATTCAAATAGAGATAAATCTTACGCCTCTGGCCAAATCACACCAGGGTTATTTCCCTTATTATCATTATCATTGACGTTTCTATCCACACAAACTCCCTATGGCAAGTTATTTAAAATAAATCATAATAAATGAGAGCCTGGCAAAATAGGAAAAAAAATCTTTTTATCGAATATGAGATATTTCTCTTTCTTCCAGATAAACATTTATATTTTTTATTATTTAACCCTTTTATGAAAAATAGCTAGTCGATTTAAACATACAAAAGTTTCAACATAGAATTTAACAGTTACATGAAAATCTCCACTATTCCCAGTCTGTCAGAAAATGACACCACGTCCCATCATAACAGCAGGAATCCCCCTGTCTGTCTCCTCCATCCTGACCCTAATGTTGGGACATAGGTCAACACAAACAAAAACTGTGGACAGTGTGACGATGAAACTCACGACTCTGGTAGAGTCATCAATACGACGCTGTAACTGAAGGAGCCGTGGAACATATTTTGTAGTTTAGTTACCGTGGTTCTGTTTGTCCGTGGACAGCCAAGAAAACAAATGAGACAGTCTTGATGGAGGCAGACACAAGTAGATCACTCAAAAACAAACGAGACAGTCTTGATGGAGGCAAACACAAGTAGATCATTCATGACGAAGATTAGGAAAAGACAGGCAATATTTATAGGCCATTTTATGAGGAAGGGGGATTTGGAGCACCTGGTCACAACGGGGAGGCTGGAGAGAAAGACAGCACCAGGTAGGCCCAGGGAGATGATACTAGACGGACTTGCAGAGTGGCTTGGGACGAGGAGAGTGGAAGAGATGCTTGAGGCAACAAGAGATAGAGACAGATGGAAGTCCATGATCGCCAACGCCATGCGGCAGGGCACCTGATGATGATGATGATGATGATGATGGTTGTGTTTGTGTTTGTAGTGTAGTTACCATGGTTGTGTTTGTGTTTGTAGTGTAGTTACCGTGTTTCTGTTTGTGTTTGTAGTGTAGTTACCATGGTTGTGTTTGTGTTTGTAGTGTAGTTACCGTGTTTCTGTTTGTGTTTGTAGTGTAGTTACCATGGTTGTGTTTGTGTTTGTAGTGTAGTTACCGTGGTTCTGTTTGTGTTTGTAGTGTAGTTACCATGGTTGTGTTTGTGTTTGTAGTGTAGTTACCGTGTTTCTGTTTGTGTTTGTAGTGTAGTTACCGTGTTTCTGTTTGTGTTTGTAGTGTAGTTACCGTGATTCTGTTTGTGTTTGTAGTGTAGTTACCGTGGTTGTGTTTGTGTTTGTAGTGTAGTTACCATGGTTGTGTTTGTGTTTGTAGTGTAGTTACCGTGTTTCTGTTTGTGTTTGTAGTGTAGTTACCGTGTTTCTGTTTGTGTTTGTAGTGTAGTTACCGTGTTTCTGTTTGTGTTTGTAGTGTAGTTACCGTGGTTCTGTTTGTGTTTGTAGTGTAGTTACCATGGTTCTGTTTGTGTTCGTAGTGTAGTTACCGTGGTTCTGTTTGTGTTTGTAGTGTAGTTACCGTGGTTCTGTTTGTGTTTGTAGTGTAGTTACCATGGTTCTGTTTGTGTTTGTAGTGTAGTTACCGTGTTTCTGTTTGTGTTTGTAGTGTAGTTACCGTGTTTCTGTTTGTGTTTGTAGTGTAGTTACCGTGATTCTGTTTGTGTTTGTAGTGTAGTTACCGTGGTTGTGTTTGTGTTTGTAGTGTAGTTACCGTGATTCTGTTTGTGTTTGTAGTGTAGTTACCGTGATTCTGTTTGTGTTTGTAGTGTAGTTACCGTGATTCTGTTTGTGTTTGTAGTGTAGTTACCGTGATTCTGTTTGTGTTTGTAGTGTAGTTACCATGGTTCTGTTTGTGTTTGTAGTGTAGTTACCGTGGTTCTGTTTGTGTTTGTAGTGTAGTTACCATGGTTCTGTTTGTGTTTGTAGTGTAGTTACCGTGATTCTGTTTGTGTTTGTAGTGTATTTACCATGTTTGTGTTTGTGTTTGTAGTGTAGTTACCGTGATTCTGTTTGTGTTTGTAATGTAGTTACCGTACTCTGATTGGACTCCAGGAGTAATCCTGCGTCTCCTTCTCCCCCCCTCCCCATTTCTCCTTCTCCTTCTTTATATTGTTCTTTCTGTCCCTGTCTCTGTCTGTCTCTGTCTGTCTGTCTTTCTCAAGGACTAGCTGTAACCTGATGCTACTAACTGTAGTAATGAAATGTTCTGAAGTCTAAAGTCTTTCTCTCTTTATCTCTCTCTCTCTCTTTTTCAGTCTGACTCTCTCTGTCTCTCTCTCTCTCTTTCAGTCTGACTCTCTCTGTCTCTCTCTCTCTCTGTCTGTGTCTGTGGCTCTGTCTCTGTCTGTTTCTGTCTCTCTCTCTGTCTCTGTCTCTCTCTGCCTTGGTCTCTCTGTCTTCTGTGTCTCTGTCTCACCTCTTTCTCTCTCTTTCTGTCTCTCTGAGTCTGTCTTTCTGTCTGTCTGTTTGTCCTTCTGTCTCTGTATGTCTCTGTCTTTCTCTCTCTGTCTCTCTCTGTGTCTCTCTCTGAATCTCTGTCTGTCTGTCTGTCTGTCTCTTTCTATCATTCTCTCTCTCTGTGTCTCTGTGTCTCTCTCTTCCTACGCGGCGGGCCTCTGTAGCTCAGTTGGTTTGAGCGTCGGATTCACATGCTAATGGTTGTGGGTTCGAATCCCGGGGTGCGCTACATTAAATCTGGCCTTCTCACTGTCCCATCTTAGCATCATTGTTGTTCTGGTGGTGTCAGTATAGGATTAGATAAGTCCCCCATTGCCCCCATTTTCCTGGGATGGTTATCCCCGTCGGCCATATCACCTGAGGTGGGTGCTGACGTAAAACTGAATCAAATCAATCAATCAATCAATCAATCTCTTCCTACGCGCTCGCACTCGCGCATCCTAACTTTCTGTAATGATGCGCGCCTTTTTTTGCAACGCCATGGAATCAGTTTCATCATGTTACCACCCTCACCCCACCCCCCATCC
>JAPXFY010000020.1:70892101-70894601 GCA_030674185.1 Monoplex corrugatus
TAAACAGGGATCTCTCAGCTGTTTACAGATAAATCAACAAACATTTCTCAGCGATTTACAGATAAGTAAACAGGGATATCTCAGCTGTTTACAGATAAATCAACAAACATTTCTCAGCTGTTTACAGATAAATCAACAGGGATTTCTCAGCTGTTTACAGATAAATCAACAAGGATCTCTCAGCTGTTTACAGATAAATCAACAAGGATCTCTCAGCTGTTTACAGATAAATCAACAAGGATCTCTCAGCTGCTTACGGACAATTAACCCGGATGTTTCAGATGTTTGCGGATAAATCAAGAGAGATTTGTTAGCAATTTACCAATAAATCAACGAGGGACCTCTCAGCCGCTTACGAATAAATCGAGATGGATTTTTCGGATGTTTATGGATAAATCAAAAGGGTCCTCTCAGTGTTTACGGATAAATCAACAGGGATATTTCAGATGTTATGTAGGGGTCTGTCAGATCTTTCAGATCAAGAGGAATCTCTGACCTATTTACGGATAAATCAAGAGAGAACTCTGACCTGTTTTTGGATAAAGCAAGGGGGATATCTCAACTGTTTACGGATAAATCAAGAGAAATCTCTAAGCTGTTTTTTTTGATAAGTCAAGAGGTATCTCTCAGGTGTTTATGAATAAACCAAAATGGATCTTTCATACGTTTAAAGATAAATCAAGGGGGATCTCTGAGCTGTTCATCTAAATAAATCAAGATTGATTTTTCAGATGTTTATGGATAAATCAAGAGGGATCTGTCAGATATTTATGGATAAATCAAGAGGGATCTGTCAGATATTTATGGATAAATGTATACCAAATGCTGACCAGTCCTTGCCTAGGGGACATTGGCCTGTAAATGTGAATGGCCATGACCCCGTGGGGGTCAACTGTCAAGTAGTATGGTAATACACGTAAGTGGACCTTTTATGAGTATTTATTAGTCGCTGGTTGTGGAATTGCAGCATCTTTTCAGCATGTTAATACGGTAACTTGTCTGGCCCCAGAGAGAGAGAGAGAGAGAGAGAGAGAGAGAGAGAGAGAGAGAGAGAGAGACAGAGAGACAGAGAGACAGAGAGACAGAGAGAGACAGAGACAGAGAGAGAACAAAAAACACAAAAACCCCCAAACAAAACAAAACAAAACAAAACAAAACAAAAACAAAAACAAAACAAAAACCAAACAAAAACCAACCAACCAACCAACCAACAACCAACCAACCAACCAACCAACCAACCAACCAACCAACCAACCAACCAACCAACCAACCAACCAACCAACCAACAACAAGAAAGAAAGAAACAAAGACACAAACAAAGACACAAACAAAGACACAAACAAACAAACAAAACCACCAGTTGATGTTGTTCTAACGTGCCGTTACCTACACCAGTGAAGTCTGTCACGGCAAGGGAAGTAAATGTCTCTGCAGCTGTTTGCTCATTATGCCCCTTGCGTGCCGGGTCAGCGAAGGAAGTTTTTTGCTGTCTCAGGACTGTCTGCCTAGAATAGACTTTTCCATTCTCCCTTTGCCTAAAGCCTACCCTATCTGCTTTCTGCTTTTAAATCCAGTTAAAAAAACACCTCTTTTTTTCACGGCCATGAATTCTACAACTACTTCTTTCCCTCGGTTTGTGAGGTTTGTTTGTTTGTTTGTTTTGTGTGTGTTTATATTGTAAGGTAGTATGTGTTGATTGTATGTTTGTTGTGTGTGTGTTTATATTGTATGTGTTGATTGTGTGTTTGTTGTGTGTGTGTTTATATTGTAAGGTAGTGTATGTGTTGATTGTATGTTTGTTGTGTGTGTGTTTATATTGTTAGGTAGTATGTGTTGATTGTATGTTTGTTGTGTGTGTGTTTATATTGTATGTGTTGATTGTATGTTTGTTGTGTGTGTGTTTTATATTGTAAGGTATATGTGTTGATTGTATGTTTGTTGTGTGTGTGTTTATATTGTAAGGTAGTATGTGTTGATTGTATGTAGACCCAAATGAACTGAAAAATTACCGGCCTATCTCTAATCTCTCTTTCTTGTCAAAACTCCTTGAAAAAGTCGTCCTCAACCAGCTGAACTCTCACCTGTCTGCCAACAATCTCCTCAATCCTTTCCAGTCAGCCTACCGCCAGTGCCATAGCACTGAAACTGCCCTGCTACACATTCTCAACAATCTCCTCCTTGCAACTGATACTGGCAAAGTCTCTCTCCTCACATTCCTTGATCTGTCTGCAGCCTTTGATACCATTGACCATGGTATTCTCCTTTCTAGACTTCATCATACTTTTGGCATCTCTGACATTGCTCTCTCCTGGTTCACTTCATACCTATCAAACAGAAAACAAACTGTTCTCATCAATGGCACTTACTCTCAACCTGCATACCTGACCTGTGGTGTTCCACAAGGATCTGTCCTTGGCCCTGTTCTTTTCACTCTTTATACCTCCCCCCTGTCCACCATCATCAACTCCCACTCTATAAAACACCACTTCTATGCTGATGA
>JAPXFY010000020.1:70899601-70912101 GCA_030674185.1 Monoplex corrugatus
ATAAGAATCCCAAGAAGTTTGCCCTCCTGTCCCCCCACCCCCAACATCAGTCTGTGCGTCACCTCTGTGCTAGTCGCTTCCCAACCAAAGTCTCAGTGCTGGGAAAAAAGACCCGAACCGATTTCTCCATCTGCTCTCCCATCCCACTCCCACCTCCACTCCCCTTCCCTCACCCCCCCCCCCCCCGTAGAACCAGACACAGACAGAAGTCTGCCAGGACCAGACGAAGGGGGAAGGACAGAAAACGTAGACCATCGCTACTCTTCAGTTAATCTGATTGAAGAAAACTGTAAACACACTTGCCGGGAACTCCGTGCCACAAGCACAGGAAGAGACCGCAACACCGAAACTGATGATACAGGATTACAATGCCAACAAAGTACCGGTAATTTCTGTTCCATGGACGTAAAACGTTTTAGCGTCAAAACTGCGTTACGTTGAATTTATCCGCTTCATCAAAACGTATACAAATGAAGAATTTGATTTCAGTTTAACTTTTTGTAGATTTCTGTGGAAAGATAAGCAACATTAATAGGGCATTTTATGAGGAAAGAGAAATTAGAGCACCAGGTCACAACAGGAAAGCTGGAGGGAAAGACAGCACCAGGTAGACCCAGGGAGAAGATGTTGGACGGACTTGCAGGGTGGGGGGGGGGACAGAGAGGGTGGGAGATGTACTTCCAGCGACAAGGGATGGAGGGCCATGATCACCAACGCCACGCGGCAGGGTACATGATGATGATGATGGTGATGATGATGGTGATGATGATAATGATGATGATGAGATTTCTGTAGTTGCCGTTTCTTTACTGTACACATGTGAAGAAGGGGTAGATGTGCCCGTGGCGTGGCTGTATTTGTAAAGAACTTTTTTTTTATACCCTATGTCACTCACATTCCTTGCAGAGTTTGACAGTATCAACTGTATCAACATTTCCAACCCTACAGTGGGTTGTGATAAAGATGTCTTTCAGGTTTTCATGCATGCTCCACCTTATGTAAGTCCGTAATTAAACACAAGGAGATAACTTCCATTCTCCTACTGGAAGATTTTTGTTTTAAACCTTTCCAGAAATGGGGATAGTTCTTATTTAATCGTTAGTGGGGATTTCAATGTCCATGTAGGAGAATAGACTTTGCCTTTTTTCTTGATTTACTTGGCCATGAAAACGAAGACAAAATGACGACATTCTAAAGATAAAAACACAAATCAGTTCACACATCTCTTTATGGATTGTTGTATCACTTTTCAGCGTACACCATTATCACGATAGTAACAAGTGTTGACACTGACAGAGAACCCCCCCCCCCTTTGTTTCCAACCAGAGAAACAGTGATAAACAAACACACAGACACAGAAAACACACACACACACAAAAAAAAGAACAACAGAAACAAGCAGGAAAATAAAAAAGAAACAAAGAAAGAAAACCGAAGAAATAAAGAGGGAAAAAGGGAGAATTTTTATAATATAAAATATCTACTTCTATGCTAGCTGAATGGGTAGCGCAAACTGTGTTAGATTTGAGAAGTTCTATACAACATGGGAGATAATTTTCCAGAGTTATGTCCTTTGATAATAAAGAAAGAAAACCACAAAAAATACAGAAAAACATAGAAACAAACAGACACAAGTAGAAACAAACACAGAAAGAAAGAAACAAAAGAAAAAAAACAACGAAACAACTCAGAAACAAGGAGAAACAAACTCAGAAACAAGGAGAAACATAGACAAAACAAACAAAACAAAGCACACAGAAACAAAGCACACAGAAACAAAGCACACAGAAACAAAGCACACAGAAACAAAGCACACAGAAACAAAGCACACAGAAACAAAGCACACAGAAACAAAGCACAAAGAAACAAAGCACACAGAAACAAAGCACACAGATACAAACAACAGATACAAAGCACACAAAACAAAGCACACAGAACACAAAGCACACAGAAACAAAGCACACAGAAAAAAGGATACACAAGTCAATACACGCAACATTCAGTGACAGACATAACAATGTTGATGTGATCAGTACATGTACTCCCTGTTACACACAATGACAGACAACAATGTTGATGTGATCAGTACTCCCTGTTACACACCATGACAGACAACAATGTTGATGTGATCAGTACATGTACTCCCTGTTACACACCATGACAGACAACAATGTTGATGTGATCAGTACATGTACTCCCTGTTACACACATGACAGACAACAATGTTGATGTGATCAGTACTCCCTGTTACACACCATGACAGACAACAATGTTGATGTGATCAGTACATGTACTCCCGTTACACACCATGACAGACAACAATGTTGATATGATGAGTACTCCCTGTTACACACCATGACAGACAACAATGTTGATGTGATCAGTACATGTACTCCCCGTTACACACCATGACAGACAACAATGTTGATGTGATCAGTACATGTACTCCCTGTTACACACCATGACAGACAACAATGTTGATGTGATCAGTACATGTACTCCCTGTTACACACCATGACAGACAACAATGTTGATGTGATCAGTACATGTACTCCCTGTTACACACCATGACAGACAACAATGTTGATGTGATCAGTACAGTACTCCCTGTTACACACCATGACAGACAACAATGTTGATGTGATCAGTACATGTACTCCCTGTTACACACCATGACAGACAACAATGTTGATGTGATCAGTACATGTACTACCTGTTACACACCATGACAGACAACAATGTTGATGTGATCGTACATGTACTCCCTGTTACACACCATGACAGACAACAATGTTGATGTGATCAGTACTCCCTGTTACACACCATGACAGACAACAATGTTGATGTGATCAGTACATGTACTCCCTGTTACACACCATGACAGACAACAATGTTGATGTGATCAGTACATGTACTCACCTGTTACACACCATGACAGACAACAATGTTGATGTGATCAGTACATGTACTCCCTGTTACACACCATGACAGACAACAATGTTGATGTGATCAGTACATGTACTCCCTGTTACACACCATGACAGACAACAATGTTGATGTGATCAGTACATGTACTCCTGTTACACACCATGACAGACAAAATGTTGATGTGATCAGTACATGTACTCCCTGTTACACACCATGACAGACAACAATGTTGATGTGATCAGTCATGTACTCCCTGTTACACACCATGACAGACAACAATGTTGATGTGATCAGTACAGTACTCCCTGTTACACACCATGACAGACAACAAACAATGTTGATGTGATCAGTACATGTACTCCCTGTTACACACCATGACAGACAACAATGTTGATGTGATCAGTACATGTACTCCCTGTTACACACCATGACAGACAACAATGTTTGATAGATGTGATCAGACATAGATACTCCCTGTTACACACCATGACAGACAACAATGTTGATGTGATCAGTACATGTACTCCCTGTTACACACCATGACAGACAACAATGTTGATGTGATCAGTACATGTACTCCCCTGTTACACACCATGACAGACAACAATGTTGATGTGATCAGTACATGTACTCCCTGTTACACACCATGACAGACAACAATGTTGATGTGATCAGTACATGTACTCCCTGTTACACACCATGACAGACAACAATGTTGATGTGATCAGTACATGTACTCCCTGTTACACACCATGACAGACAACAATGTTGATGTGATCAGTACATGTACTCCCTGTTACACACCATGACAGACAACAATGTTGATGTGATCAGTACTCCCCTGTTACACACCATGACAGACAACAATGTTGATGTGATCAGTACATGTACTCCCTGTTACACACCATGACAGACAACAATGTTGATGTGATCAGTACTCCCTGTTACACACCATGACAGACAACAATGTTGATGTGATCAGTACGTACTCCCTGTTACACACCATGACAGACAACAATGTTGATGTGATCAGTACTCCCTGTTACACACCATGACAGACAACAATGTTGATGTGATCATACGTACTCCCTGTTCACACCATGACAGACAACAATGTTGATGTGATCAGTACATGTACTCCCTGTTACACACACATGACAGACAACAATGTTGATGTGATCAGTACATGTACTCCCCGTTACACACCATGACAGACAACAATGTTGATGTGATCAGTACATGTACTCCCTGTTACACACCATGACAGACAACAATGTTGATGTGATCAGTACATGTACTCCCTGTTACACACCATGACAGACAACAATGTTATGGATCAGTGATCCTACAACTGACGCACAATGTTGATGTGTCGTTCCCCTGTTACACACCATGACAGACAACAATGTTGATGTGATCAGTACATGTACTCCCTGTTACACACCATGACAGACAACAATGTTGATGTGATCAGTACATGTACTCCCTGTTACACACCATGACAGACAACAATGTTGATGTGATCAGTACATGTACTCCCTGTTACACACCATGACAGACAACAATGTTGATGTGATCAGTACATGTACTCCCTGTTACACACCATGACAGACAACAATGTTGATGTGATCAGTACATGTACTCCCTGTTACACACCATGACAGACAACAATGTTGATGTGATCAGTACAGTACTCCGTTACACACCATGACAGACAACAATGTTGATGTGATCAGTACATGTACTCCCGTTACACACCATGACAGACAACAATGTTGATGTGATCAGATACTGTAACTCCCTGTTACACACCATGACAGACAACAATGTTGATGTGATCAGTACATGTACTCCCTGTTACACACCATGACAGATAACAATGTTGATGTGATCAGTACATGTACTCCCGTTACACACCATGACAGACAACAATGTTGATGTGATCAGTACATGTACTCCCTGTTACACACCATGACAGACAACAATGTTGATGTGATCAGTACATGTACTCCCTGTTACACACCATGACAGACAACAATGTTGATGTGATCAGTACATGTACTCCCTGTTACACACCATGACAGACAACAATGTTGATGTGATCAGTACATGTACTCCCGTTACACACCATGACAGACAAAATGTTGATGTGATCAGTACATGTACTCCCTGTTACACACCATGACAGACAACAATGTTGATGTGATCAGTACATGTACTCCCTGTTACACACCATGACAGACAACAATGTTGATATGATCATACATGTACTCCCTGTTACACACCATGACAGACAACAATGTTGATTGATCAGTACAGTACTCCCTGTTACACACCATGACAGACAACAATGTTGATGTGATATCAGTACTCCCGTTACACACCATGACAGACAACAATGTTGATGTGATCAGTACATGTACTCCCTGTTACACACCATGACAGACAACAATGTTGATGTGATCAGTACATGTACTCCCTGTTACACACCATGACAGACAACAATGTTGATGTGATCAGTACATGTACTCCCTGTTACACACCATGACAGACAACAATGTTGATGTGATCAGTACATGTACTCCCTGTTACACACCATGACAGACAACAATGTTGATGTGATCAGTACATGTACTCCCTGTTACACACCATGACAGACAACAATGTTGATGTGATCAGTACATGTACTCCCCGTTACACACCATGACAGACAACAATGTTGATGTGATCAGTACATGTACTCCCTGTTACACACCATGACAGACAACAATGTTGATGTGATCAGTACATGTACTCCCTGTTACACACCATGACAGACAACAATGTTGATTGATCAGTACATGTACTCCCTGTTACAACCATGACAGACAACAATGTTGATGTGATCAGTACATGTACTCCCGTTACACACCATGACAGACAACAATGTTGATGTGATCAGTACATGTACTCCCTGTTACACACCATGACAGACAACAATGTTGATGTGATCAGTACATGTACTCCCTGTTACACACCATGACAGACAACAATGTTGATGTGATCAGTACATGTACTCCCTGTTACACACCATGACAGACAACAATGTTGATGTGATCAGTACATGTACTCCCTGTTACACACCATGACAGACAACAATGTTGATGTGATCAGTACATTACTCCCGTTACACACCATGACAGACAACAATGTTGATGTGATCAGTACATGTACTCCCTGTTACACACCATGACAGACAACAATGTTGATGTGATCAGTACATGTACTCCCTGTTACACACCATGACAGACAACAATGTTGATGTGATCAGTACATGTACTCCCTGTTACACACCATGACAGACAACAATGTTGATGTGATCAGTACATGTACTCCCGTTACACACCATGACAGACAACAATGTTGATGTGATCAGTACATGTACTCCCTGTTACACACCATGACAGACAACAATGTTGATGTGATCAGTACATGTACTCCCGTTACACACCATGACAGACAACAATGTTGATGTGATCAGTACATGTTACACACCCGTGTTCTACCCCGTACACACCATGACAGACAACAATGTTGATGTGATCAGTACATGTACTCCCTGTTACACACCATGACAGACAACAATGTTGATGTGATCAGTACATGTACTCCCTGTTACACACCATGACAGACAACAATGTTGATGTGATCAGTACATGTACTCCCTGTTACACACCATGACAGACAACAATGTTGATGTGATCAGTACATGTACTCCCTGTTACACACCATGACAGACAACAATGTTGATGTGATCAGTACATGTACTCCCTGTTACACACCATGACAGACAACAATGTTGATGTGATCAGTACATGTACTCCCTGTTACACACCATGACAGACAACAATGTTGATGTGATCAGTACATGTACTCCCTGTTACACACCATGACAGACAACAATGTTGATGTGATCAGTACATGTACTCCCTGTTACACACCATGACAGACAACAATGTTGATGTGATCAGTACATGTACTCCCTGTTACACACCATGACAGACAACAATGTTGATGTGATCAGTACATGTACTCCCTGTTACACACCATGACAGACAACAATGTTGATGTGATCAGTACATGTACTCCCTGTTACACACCATGACAGACAACAATGTTGATGTGTCAGTACATGTACTCCCCTGTTACACACCATGACAGACAACAATGTTGATGTGATCAGTACATGTACTCCCTGTTACACACCATGACAGACAACAATGTTGATGTGATGATCAGTACATGTACTCCCGTTACACACCATGACAGACAACAATGTTGATGTGATCAGTACATGTACTCCCTGTTACACACCATGACAGACAACAATGTTGATGTGATCAGTACATGTACTCCCTGTTACACACCATGACAGACAACAATGTTGATGTGATCAGTACATGTACTCCCTGTTAACACCATGACAGACAACAATGTTGATGATCAGACTCCCTGTTACCACCATGACAGACAACAATTGATATTACTACCCTGTTACACACCATGACAGACAACAATGTTGATGTGATCAGTACATGTACTCCCTGTTACACACCATGACAGACAACAATGTTGATGTGATCAGTACATGTACTCCCTGTTACACACCATGACAGACAACAATGTTGATGTGATCAGTACATGTACTCCCTGTTACACACCATGACAGACAACAATGTTGATGTGATCAGTACATGTACTCCCTGTTACACACACCATGACAGACAACAATGTTGATGTGATCAGTACATGTACTCCCTGTTACACACCATGACAGACAACAATGTTGATGTGATCAGTACATGTACTCCCTGTTACACACCATGACAGACAACAATGTTGATGTGATCAGTACATGTACTCCCTGTTACACACCATGACAGACAACAATGTTGATGTGATCAGTACTTACTCCTGTTACACACCATGACAGACAACAATGTTGAGTGATCAGTACATGTATCCCGTTACACACCATGACAGACAACAATGTTGATGTGATCAGTACATGTACTCCCTGTTACACACCATGACAGACAACAATGTTGATGTGATCAGTACATTACTCCCTGTTACACACCATGACAGACACAATGTTGATGTGATCAGTACATGTACTCCCGTTACACACCATGACAGACAACAATGTTGATGTGATCAGTACATGTACTCCCTGTTACACACCATGACAGACAACAATGTTGATGTGATCAGTACATGACTCCCTGTTACACACCATGACAGACAACAATGTTGATGTGATCATACATGTACTCCCTGTTACACACCATGACAGACAACAATGTTGATGTGATCAGTACTGTACCCCTGTTACACACCATGACAGACAACAATGTTGATGTGATCATCGAGTATACATGTACTCCCTGTTACACACCATGACAGACAACAATGTTGATGTGATCAGTACATGTACTCCCTGTTACACACCATGACAGACAACAATGTTGATGTGATCAGTACTTACCCTGTTACACACCATGACAGACAACAATGTTGATGTGATCAGTACATGTACTCCCTGTTACACACCATGACAGACAACAATGTTGATGTGATCAGTACATGTACTCCCTGTTACACACCATGACAGACAACAATGTTGATGTGATCAGTACATGTACTCCCTGTTACACACCATGACAGACAACAATGTTGATGTGACATACCGTTACACACTACGCCTTTTGTCTACCTTAACACCATGACAGAAACAATGTTGATGTGATCAGTACATGTATCCCTGTTACACACCATGACAGACAACAATGTTTATGATAGTATCAGTACTCCCTGTTACACACCATGACAGACAACAATGTTGATGTGATCAGTACATGTACTCCCTGTTACACACCATGACAGACAACAATGTTGATGTGATCAGTACATGTACTCCCTGTTACACACCATGACAGACAACAATGTTGATGTGATCAGTACATGTACTCCCTGTTACACACCATGACAGACAACAATGTTTGATGTGATCAGTACATGTACTCCCGTTACACACCATGACAGAAACAATGTTGATGTGATCAGTACATGTACTCCCTGTTACACACCATGACAGACAACAATGTTGATGTGAAATCTGTACAATGAACTCACTTGTTTACCGTACACACCATGACAGACAACAATGTTGATGTGATCATACATGTACTCCCTGTTACACACCATGACAGACAACAATGTTGATGTGATCAGTACATGTACTCCCTGTTACACACCATGACAGATAACAATGTTGATGTGATCAGTACATGTACTCCCTGTTACACACCATGACAGACAACAATGTTGATGTGATCATACATGTACTCCCTGTTACACACCATGACAGACAACAATGTTGATGTGATCAGTACATGTACTCCCTGTTACACACCATGACAGACAACAATGTTGATGTGATCAGTACATGTACTCCCTGTTACACACCATGACAGACAACAATGTTGATGTGATCAGTACATGTACTCCCTGTTACACACCATGACAGATAACAATGTTGATGTGATCAGTACATGTACTCCCTGTTACACACCATGACAGACAACAATGTTGATGTGATCAGTACATGTACTCCCTGTTACACACCATGACAGACAACAATGTTGATGTGATCAGTACATGTACTCCCTGTTACACACCATGACAGACAACAATGTTGATGTGATCAGTACATGTACTCCCGTTACACACCATGACAGACAACAATGTTGATGTGATCAGTACATGTACTCCCTGTTACACACCATGACAGATAACAATGTTGATGTGATCAGTACATGTACTCCCTGTTACACACATGACAGACAACAATGTTGATGTGATCAGTACATGTACTCCCTGTTACACACCATGACAGACAACAATGTTGATGTGATCAGTACATGTACTCCCTGTTACACACCATGACAGACAACAATGTTGATGTGATCAGTACATGTACTCCCTGTTACACACCATGACAGACAACAATGTTGATGTGATCAGTACATGTACTCCCGTTACACACCATGACAGACAACAATGTTGATGTGATCAGTACATGTACTCCCTGTTACACACCATGACAGACAACAATGTTGATGTGATCAGTACATGTACTCCTGTTACACACCATGACAGACAACAATGTTGATGTGATCAGTACATGTACTCCCTGTACACACCATGACAGACAACAATGTTGATGTGATCAGTATGTACTCCCGTTACACACCATGACAGAAACAATGTTGATGTGATCAGTACATGTACTCCCGTTACACACCATGACAGACAACAATGTGATGTGATCAGTACATGTACTCCCTGTACACACCATGACAGACAACAATGTTGAGTGATCAGTACATGTACTCCCTGTTACACACCATGACAGACAACAATGTTGATGTGATCAGTACATGTACTCCCTGTTACACACCATGACAGAAACAATGTTGATGTGATCAGTACATGTACTCCCGTTACACACCATGACAGACAACAATGTTGATGTGATCAGTACATGTACTCCTGTTACACACCATGACAGATAACAATGTTGATGTGATCAGTACTGACTCCCGTTACACACCATGACAGACAACAATGTTGATGTGATCAGTACATGTACTCCCTGTTACACACCATGACAGACAACAATGTTGATGTGATCAGTACATGTACTCCCTGTTACACACCATGACAGACAACAATGTTGATGTGTATACAGTACTCCCTGTTACACCCATGACAGACAACAATGTTGATGTGATCAGTACTCCCTGTTACACACCATGACAGACAACAATGTTGATGTGATCAGTACATGTACTCCCTGTTACACACCATGACAGACAACAATGTTGATGTGATTCAGTACTCCCTGTTACACACCATGACAGACAACAATGTTGATATGATCAGTACTCCCTGTTACACACCATGACAGACAACAATGTTGATGTGATCAGTACATGTACTCCCTGTTACACACCATGACAGACAACAATGTTGATGTGATCAGTACTGCCCTGTTACACACCATGACAGACAACAATGTTGATGTGATCAGTACAGTACTCCCTGTTACACACCATGACAGACAACAATGTTGATGTGATCAGTACATGTACTCCCTGTTACACACCATGACAGAAACAATGTTGATGTGATCAGTACATGTACTCCCTGTTACACACCATGACAGACAACAATGTTGATGTGATCAGTACATGTACTCCCTGTTACACACCATGACAGACAACAATGTTGATGTGATCAGTACATGTACTCCCTGTTACACACCATGACAGACAACAATGTTGAATGATCAGTACATGTACTCCCTGTTACACACCATGACAGACAACAATGTTGATGTGATCAGTCATGTACTCCCTGTTACACACCATGACAGACAACAATGTTGATTGATCATGTACTCCCTGTTACACACCATGACAGACAACAATGTTGATGTGATCAGTACATGTACTCCTGTTACACACCATGACAGACAACAATGTTGATGATCAGTACATGTACTCCCTGTTACACACCATGACAGACAACAATGTTGATGTGATCAGTACATGTACTCCCTGTTACACACCATGACAGACAACAATGTTGATGTGATCAGTACATGTACTCCCTGTTACACACCATGACAGACAACAATGTTGATGTGATCAGTACATGTACTCCCTGTTACACACCATGATAGATAACAATGTTGATGTGATCAGTACTCCCTGTTACACACCATGACAGACAACAATGTTGATGTGATCAGTACTCCCCGTTACCAACCAAGACAGAAAACAATGCACTTTACAGGTCCGTTTTTATGCCAATGACACACTTCCTCTTTTTCTGAAGCAGAACGTGGGTGTGTGTGTTTGTGTTGAGGGGGGTGGGGGGGGGAGGAGGGATAAACGGATGGGTGCGGTTTACATCTACTTCCTACTCTCTCCATCTTTACTCTGTTTTTGCTATCTTGACTTCTTTGACCATCTGAACGTGGGGAGGGTGAGGGTGAGGTGACCGTTAGGGATTTGAGGGTGGGTGAAGGAAAAGGGATGGTGTTTGTCAAACGTGAAACTAGCCATGCTTAGAGGCAATGTTGTTATGGCAACAAGACGCTTCAGGCAGCAATGAGATCAGTTCTCATGAAGACAGCGTCTCCTAATGACGCACAGCCACAGTGGTGGATCAGTTTCGTAACGCTGGTCGCTCATCAGGAGTGGATGGTCAGTCTGTTAATGATGTTTTCTTCTTGCTGCACGATGTATAATGATGGTCAGTCCGTGTTGGTCAACAGGTGGCCTGATCTGTACCATCCATTGGTCAGTCAACTCACTGACATCATCGATGCCTATTTCAATGCGTACTTGAGATCTATGTTCCCTCACGTACCCTCCGCTCTGCCTCCGATCCTCTGACTTTTCGCTTTCCACGCACTAAGCTCAATACCTATGGTCCACGAGCCTTCTCTGTTTCTGGTCCAC
>JAPXFY010000020.1:70917101-70919601 GCA_030674185.1 Monoplex corrugatus
GGCTCACCATTGCCAACACCCTCTACCCCCACAAACTGTCAAGAAGAACAACCTGGCATGCGCCGAACGGAAAGACTCACAACCAGATCGACTTTGTCCTCACACCGCGGCGCTTCAAATCAAGCATTAATAAAGCAAAGACGAGGACATACCCTGGAGCTGATATAGGCAGCGACCACGACCTCGTGCTGCTCACAATGAAGATCAAATTGAAAAAGAAGTACCAAGCTGCGCAGCCACGCATCAAGTTTGACCTGGAAAAGCTAAAAGATCCAGAGATAGAAGAGGCATTCCAGGCACAGCTCGGGGGGCGGTTCGCGGCACTCAACTTCCTGGACAGCGACATCAACGACCTCACAAACAACTTTGGTGAGGCAGTCCGCGAAACAGCAGAGGAGGTACTGGGGCGACAGAGGAAGAAACACCAAGCATGGATCTCAAATGACATCCTTGACCTCTGCGACAACAGAAGATCACTGAAGAAGACGAAAAACTCCAGCCCTGAAGAAGCCGCACAGTATCGTAAAACCAACAACCTTGTAAAGAAGAAAATGATTGAAGCCAAAGAACAATGGATCAACAACCAGTGTGAGAACATCGAGAAAGGCATGAAAAAAGGAAACAGCAAACATGCCTTCACCACACTGAAAAACCTTACCAAGACGCAGCAAAACAGATCGTCAGTCATCGAGGATACCTCAGGCGAGCTGCTGACAGAAAGCTCCGCTGTTCTGAACAGATGGACGCAGTACTGCCAAGAACTATACAACTACCCAATACAGCCAGATGACAGTTTGTTTCAGGGGGACTCAACACCATTGAGGGAATCCTCACCGCTACCAGTGATGAGAGAAGAAGTGGAAGAAGCCATCCGCAGCCTACCAGCAGGGAAATCACCTGGAGCAGACAATATCCCAGCAGAGCTGCTCAAACATGGAGGGAATGATTTGGTCACTCGTGTAACATCGATTTGTCAGAAGATCTGGGAGACAAAACAGTGGCCCACAGAATGGACTCAATCACTCATCATCCCCCTGCCCAAAAAGGGAAATATGCGCCAATGCCAGAACTACAGAACAATAAGTCTCATTAGCCACACCAGCAAGATCATGCTCAGAGTCATATTGAATCAACTGAAGAAAGAAGCGGAAGAACACCTTGCGGAAGAACAAGCTGGATTTAGGGCGGGCAGAAGCACAGTAGAACAGATCTTCACCTGCCGGATAATGATGGAAAAACATCTGCAGCATCAGAGAGACCTGTTCCACAACTTCATAGACTTTAAAAAAGCATTCGACAGGGTGTGCATAAGGGTTTGTGGCAGGTGCTAAAAAAGTTTGGCATAGAGGAAGGTCTCGTCCAAACCATCCAGGCGCTGTATAACACTGCCAGCAGCGCAGTTCTCCTCAACAATCAGATAGGGGACTACTTCAAGACCACAGTTGGAGTCCGTCAAGGCTGCCTACTCTCTCCCGTGCTGTTCAATCTCTTCCTGGAGAACATCATGCGTGAAGCCCTCCATGACTTCCACTCCACTGTCTCCATCGGAGGAAGAACCATCAACAACCTGAGGTTCGCAGATGACATCGACCTGATGGGAGGCAGCAACGAAGAACTACAAGACCTGACCATGAGACTGGAAGAAAGTGCAGGTGCACACGGAATGGAAGTGAGCACAGAAAAAAGCAAAGTCCTGGTCAACAGCACAACCAACACCCATGCTGAAATCTACATGAACGGGCAACAGCTTGAAGAAGTGGACGCTTTCAAATACCTTGGCGCCACCCTCACCAAAGACGGTCGCTCTATAACAGAAATCAAGACCAGACTAGCGATCGCAACAGCAGCAATGGTAAAGCTAAACAAGATCTGGAAGAGCAGAGAGATCGGCTTTCCATCGAAGATGAAGCTGTACAAGTCCCTGGTGCTCCCCATCCTGCTGTATGGATGCGAGAGCTGGACCGTGACAGCAGAGACCACCAAGAGAATCCAGACGTTTGAAACTAAATGCTTCAGGCGCTTGCTCGGGATCTCTTGGCAAGATCGGAAGACAAACGACTTTGTGTGGAGCCAAATAACAACACTCGCAGGCCCACAAGAACCCCTCCTGGCAACAGTCAAGAACAGGAAGCTGTCGTGGTTCGGGCATGTCACACGCCACAACTCACTGCCCAAAACGGTCCTCCAGGGTACACTGGGAGGCGGCAGACGAAGGGGACGACAAGCCAAATGCTGGATGGACAACATCAAAGAATGGACCAGGTTGGATGGCCCCACGCTGGTGCGACAGGCGGAGGACAGGACCGGTTGGCGACGGCTGGCTTCAAGAGTGTCTCTCATCTCTCCTCTACGCCCATCACGGGCAGGAGAATGATGATGATGATGATGATGTGTGTGTGTGTGTGTATGTGTGTGTGTGTGTATGTGAGTATGTGTGTGTGTGTGTGTGTGTGTGTGTGTGTGTGTGTGTGTGTGTGTGTGTGTGTGTGTGTGTGTGTGC
>JAPXFY010000020.1:70922101-70934601 GCA_030674185.1 Monoplex corrugatus
CTATCAGTAGACTTTCTTGTGCCTCTGTCAGACACCGACAGCAAACACTATCAGTAGACTTTCTTGTGCCTCTGTCAGACACCGACAGCAAACACTATCAGTAGACTTTCTTGTGCCTCTGTCAGACACCGACAGCAAACACTATCAGTAGACTTTCTTGTACCTCTGTCAGACACCGACAGCAAACACTATCAGTAGACTTTCTTGTGCCTCTGTCAGACACCGACAGCAAACACTATCAGTAGACTTTCTTTGTCTTCAAGCAAACACTATAGTGACTTCTTGTGCCCCTTTTCAGACACCGACAGCAAACACTATCAGTAGACTTTCTTGTGCCTCTGTCAGACACCGACAGCAAACACTATCAGTAGACTTTCTTGTGCCTCTGTCAGACACCGACAGCAAACATATCAGTGACTTTCTTGTGCTCTGTCAGACACGCAGCAACACTATCAGTAGACTTTCTTGTGCCTCTGTCAGACACCGACAGCAAACACTATCAGTAGACTTTCTTGTCTCTGTCAACCCGACAGCAACCTATCAGTACTTTCTGCTCGTCAGACACCGACAGCAAACACTATCAGTAGACTTTCTTCTGTGTTGTGTGACTAATACACTGTTTAAAACTACCAAAATGGACGAAAGTCAATGCTAGTGAAGATGTTGTCCGTATGTTTAGCCAGTACTACTGGCCCTTGATCTGTTCTTGTTGTCAGTGTTGTTGGTACTGATATTATGGTGTTTTAGATGATTATTGTGCAGTTCGTTGATTTGTAATATCAGGTGATATTTTGAAATAATGTGCAAATGTTTGACACTTTATTTTTTATTTTTGGTGACATTCTGCTGTGTGTTCAGATTCCCAATCATGAGTCTCTCCAGACAGCATCTCCTATCCAGTTATAAGTCGATGGCATGGATGTTATAGTAGGCCTACTAAGATTAATAACAATAATAATAATCAAATAATAATAACTAATAATAATGTATAATAATAATGAATATAATAATAATATATAATATGTTTATTTTATAGCGCATATTCCATATAAAAACATCTCACCAGCGCTTTACATTTCGCAAAAAAAGGCAAATGGTGATAAAAAATGTTCACAATTACATACACAATAAGATAACAACAAACATTAAAGCTATACAAATAAGAAGACACATAAGAAACCACAGAATATTAAAATTTAAACACTGATTTATGTAATGAAAAGAGATTAACAGATTTTTCATTGAATAAAGAGGCATACTGTGTTTATATAATAATAATAATAATATATTTTATTTATATAGCGCAAAATCTTGACAAAATCAAATCTAAGCGCTGAGCGTATACATGCATACATACCTACATACATATGAGCGTATACATGCATACATACATGCTTACATACTTACATACATAAATCTAAGCTGAGCGTATACATGCATACATACATACATAAATCTAAGCGTATACATACATACATACATACATACATACGTACGCACATGCATACATAATAATTACAATATTTATATAGCGCAAATCTCGACAAAATCAAATCCAAGCGCCGAAAAGACACACACGCACACACGCACGCACGCACGCGCACACACACACACACACACACACACACACACACACACACACACACACACACACATGCATGGCCACAAATGGGGAGAAAAGAATAAAAGCAATAAAAGCAAGAATAAAACCAATGGAAAACCACAGAGAGCACATCATATACAATTATATATTAAAACAAAGTGATTCCCCTCCGAGCGGAGACAGGCTGCAGAGGGGGGTTGAGTGAGGTTAGGATTTTATGCAGAGGAGAAAAGGTGAGTTTTGAGAGCGGACTTGAAGGAGGCAAAAGTAGGTTGCTGACGGACTGAGAGAGGAAGTTTGTTCCAGGAGAGTGGACCAGAAACAGAGAAGGCTCGTGGACCATAGGTATTGAGCTTAGTGCGTGGAAAGCGAAAAGTCAGAAGATCGGAGGCAGAGCGGAGGGTACGTGAGGGAACATAGATCTCAAGTAGGCTTGACAGGTAATCGGGGGCTGCGTTATTGAGGCTTTTGTAGCACATGGTGTCTAGTTTGTACTGTATGCGCTTTGATTCAGGGAGCCAGTGAAGTTGTGCCAGGAGAGGAGATATGTGGTCAGCTTTTTTCTTTTTGAGTACAAGGCGTACAGCATTGTTTTGAATGCGCTGTAGGATGTGAATGGTGGAGGCAGGAAGACCAGACAGGAGTGAATTGCAATAGTCAATGCGAGACATTATGAAGGAGAGAACGAGTTTTGCAGTTGTTTCGACAGAGAGATACTTCCTGATTATATATTGCTACGTGTGTGTGCGTGCGTACGTGTGTGTGTGTGTGTGTGTACGTGTGCGTGTGTGTGTGTACGTGTGTGTGTGCATGCGTGTGCGTTGCTGTGCGCGTGTGTGTATGTAAGAATGTGTGTGTGTGTGTGTGTGTGTGTGTGTGTGTGTGTGTGATTACAAAGAACAAAATGATGTCTGTCTTGTCTGTCGTTACATCACCTGGCCGTGATTAAGATATTTGGTCTATGCAAAATAGGAATCAGAAATTGTCCCTCTCAGTAAGTGCATATATAAAATGCCAAAGTAAGTGTGGCCAGAACCTTACAAAAACACACACACTCTGCCCCTGACCCCCTTACAGATACAATGCACACTCCCCACTACAGTCAAAAACAATGTTTTCTCCCCACGTGTTACCTCCCTTTTCTCCATGTGCATTATGTCCCCTCTGGCCCCGTCGCTTCTTGTTGAGTAATATGCTCTCTATAATTTTCCATTGCTTTTATTCTTTCTCCCCATTTTAGCCGTGTGCGTGTGCGTGTTGTGTGTGTGTGTGTGTGTGTGTGTGTGTGTGTGTGTGTGTGTGTGTGTGTGTGTGTGTGTGTGTGTGTGTGTGTGTGTGCGTGCGTGTGTGCGTGTGTGTCTGTTTTAGCGCTTAGATTTGATTTTATCAAGATTTTGCGCTATACAAAAATAAAAGTATTATTATTATTATTATTATTATTGAGTAGCTTGTTAACTATGTATTGTTCCTGTGTCGTAACTATGTCTACATACTTTTTTGTACCCTACTTGTTGTTGTACCCGCTTAAAGACCCAAAGATCCAGACAACTATGTGTTTCGTCTACGTTTGTGTTAGCGTAAACTGTTAAGACAAATGCAGTACATTTCTTATCATACCAATTTCTCATCTCGCCGACAGTCATTTTTCTTTCTTTCTTACAAAATAGGATCAATTTGCATTGCCAAACAATTTAAGCGAGTGTTATTAAACACCAACAAATTAAGACAAGGCAGGATTAAAAATAGATACAGCATTAGATTGCTGTATGAAATGATACTATCTATAGAGAATGAGCCTTGATAACTAGTTGACAAGTAGTCCAGACTAATTTTCTATATATTGTATCGTATCATGCAGCAGTCTACATGTAATACTGTATCTAATTTTTTCAAACAAACAAACAAACGAACGAACAACCAACCAACCAACTAACCAACCAGCCAACCAACCAGTCAACCAGCCAACCAATCAGCCAACCAACCAACCAACCAACCAATCAACCAGCCAACCAACCAACCAGCCAACCAACCAACCAACCAACCAACCAACCAACCAACCAACCAACCAACTAACCAACCAACCAACCAACCAACCTTATAATGATAGACGATATCGGAACAGTGCATGCTTGGAAAACATTGTTATCGAATTTACCGGATGTGATGAAACCAGTAACTAAGAAAATAACTTAGCAACGGGAGAAGCGGAAGTGATAAGAATATCAACGAATCTATGTACGAGCCGAGGAGGCAATGTTCTAGGGACATTTATAGTTTAACTTTTCATGGTAGCAGAGCGTGGTTATGGCGCAAAACTTTAAAATACTGCCGAGTCTAGGACCGGACACAATATATGAGACATTAAAAGTTAAACTATAAATGTTCCTAGAACATTGCCTCCTCGGCTCGTATATAGATTTGTTGATATTCTTTGGCGACCCCGACGAGATAGTTTAATTTTCAAACAACCAACCAACCAACCAACCAACCAACCAACCAACAACCAACCAACAAACCAACCAACCAACCAACCAACCAACCAATCAACCAACCAACCAACCGACCAACGACCAACCGACCAACTAACAAACAAACCAACAAACAAAGCAGCCAACAAACAAAGCAACCAACAAACACAGGAAGCAAGCAAGCAAGCAAGCAAGCAACCAACAAACAAACATACATATAAACAAATAAAAACAAACAAACAAACAAACAAAACAAAAACAAACAAACAAAACAAACAAACAAACAAACAAACAAAAACAAACAAACAAACAACGTATGATATGATACAATACATAGAAAATGAGCCTTAACTACTACCTAACGTTCAAAGGCAAAGCTTTCGATTGATCAGTTTTGGAACTTTATGACTGAAATTTTGAACGCATCTAATCGTGGAACTGATAGATGAAGTGGATGCAAAACCTTTCACTGTGACATATAATGGACAGTCACCGCCAATGGACTTGCCTCCCCTTGGTTGTCTTTGGCTGTACGTCTGCAGAGGCCTTAGACAGGGGGATCTTACTTCCTCTGTTGGTTTATCTTGTGTGTTGAAACACTGGTTATCATGATACGATACAACAAATACATTAATGGCATTACTTCTTGAGTATACGATCTCACAGTATGCTAATACTAAGGATGTCTATGTAGCGAATCTTGATATTACAAAAATCAAATCAAAGCTCTCTTTTTCATCATTCACCAAACATTCACCCACAATGACCAAACACTCCATGGCACACAGCACACACAAACCAGGAGGGGGGAGGGACAAAAGGGAGGGAGAACGGTGGCAGAATGGTTCACACGTTCGCCTGCCAGTAACTAAACTCAAGGTTCCAGGGTTCGTTTCCCGTAGAGACCTCGACTATGTCCTCAGTTTGACCGGAAAATCGAACTGAACGTCTAGTCCTTCGAAGGGGATGAAAAACGAGTCAGAACCGTGTGCCTTCTGGCTGTGCACGCTTAAGATCGCACAGCAATTGAAAATCGTAAAGAGCAGGCCATTGCCTGGCTGCCTAGGTATAAAACATTGAAAAGATAGGTTGATTTCCCAGGTCCCACCCCTTGAAGACCAATTAGCCTTCTTGCTTTTCTGAAGTCTTGGTAAAAAAAAAAGGGGGAATATGGTGGGCACATAGAAGGGAAATCCTTGCTGGACGAAAAGAGATGTTTTCAAGTTAGACTTGAAGGAAGACAGAATAGGTGACTGTGGAATAGACAGGGGAAGATCGTTCCAGCTGTGTGAACTAGACATAGAAGAAGGAGAGCAGCAAACAGCTTGGAACATCTGTATTGAGGTATTTGTAAACAAGTAGGATCAGAAGCAGAACGGAGAGGTGGAGAAGGGGTATACATTTAGAGGTGGTCACAAACGTGAACACGTGCAGTATTATTGATACACTTATAGCACATTGCACTGATTTAGCTGCATTCAGCTGTAGCTTATTCTGTATTGTCCAGTTCTGGATTTCAACATAGCAGTCAGAGGCTTCGGAAAGAGTTGACAGATTTTCAGGAGATGCACTGTTGTAAAGCTGGGAATCCTCAGCATAAAAATGATATTTGCTACGCAGTAAGTAGCTTTTTTTCACTGAGAGATAGGCTCAGCCAGGTAGCCATTATGATATTTGATGTTGTGTAATGTTCATCCATCATTCATCTCCATCGACGTGGACGACGGTGGGAGCTCCACTCTTTGTCACGAAGGATCGCCAGGCGACACGGTCTCTGCTCCTGTGTATGATGTCATGGAGCCCCAGTTTGCAGGCATCAGTGATGTTATCCATGAAGGATTTTGCTGGCCTTCCTTGTTTTCTCTTTGTCTTGACTCTCCCCTGCAGGACTGATGTCATCAATCGGTTCTTGTGTTTCTGTTCATGTGTCCGATATACTTCAGTTTTCTTTTGTTGATTTCTGGGAGCATTTTACGTTGGGCAGCTAATTCTTTTAGCACGCTTTCGTTGGTTCTTTTGTCTGTCCATTTTAATCGGAGAAGATGCCTGTAGAACCATACTTCTGCCGTGTTTGTTCTATTTTCGCCATCTTTCTTCAAGGTCCAAGCTTTACGTCCGTACATGACAACAGGCCAAATCAAGCAGCGTAAAATTCTTTTTCAGTTCCGTTGGTATGCCTTTGTCTCTCCATATATTGTTCAACTGGACCATTTTTTGCTTGGCCATGTTAAGTTAATACATGAATAACACAACGTAAACATAGTCGGATGCACACATCCATTGCAGGTTAATGACTGGTTGTCAGTTGTGATGTCATGTCTGGGGGTGTAACCTTGACATGGGAATGTGCCTTAAAAAAAAAAAGAAAGAAAAAAATAGAAACATGCACATCATTCCTATGACACCAGTTCTGATTTCAGAACCAACGCAAAAATGGATTCATGGATTTGTGTACACGTGCATCTTGATGAAATCCACAGTGGACATGAACTATCAACCCTGAATCATCCAGGGGACAACGATCAATAACATTGTGCCATACCCATCACAATGAGGCCTGTTGTTGTTATTGTTGTTGTTATTGTTGTTGTTATTGTTGTTGTTGTTATTGTTGTTGTTGTTGTTATTGTTGTTGTTGTTATTATTATTGTTGTTATGTTGTTACTGTTGTTGTTATGCTGTTGTTATGTTGTTGTTATGCTGTTGTTATTGTTGTTGTTATTGTTGTGTTATATTGTTGTTGTTATTATGTTGTTGTTTATTTTGTTGTTGTATATTGTTGTTACAGTTGTTGTTATTATTGTTCTTATGTTGTGTCATTGTTGTTGTTGTTGTTATTATTGTTGTTGTTATTGTTGTTGTTATTGTTGTTGTCATTGTTGTTATTGTTTGTTATTATTGTGTTGTTATTTTTGTCATTGTTGTTTTATATGTTGTTATTATTGTTGTTTTATTATTGTTGTTGTTATTGCTGTTGTTATTGTTGTTGTTATTGTTGTTATTATTATTGTTATTATTATTGTTGTTGTCATTGTTGTTGTTATTGTTGTTGTTATTATTGTTGTTATTATTGTTGTTATTATTGTTGTTGTCATTGTTGTTGTTATTGTTGTTTTTGTGTTGTTATTGTTGTTGTTATTGCTGTGTATTGTTGTTGTTATTGTTTATTGCTGTTGTTATTGTGTTGTTTTGCTGTGTATTGTTGTTGTTTTTGTTGTTGTTATTTATTATTGTTATGTTGTTGTTATTGTTGTTGTTGTTGTGTTAGTTGTTGTTATTATTGTTGTCATTGTTGTTGTTATTGTTGTTGTTATTATTGTTATTGTTGTTACAGTTGTTGTAAGTGTTGTTGTTATTGTTGTTGTTATTGTTGTTATTATTGTTGTTACAGTTGTTGTTACAGTTATTATTATTATTGTTGTTTTTTGTTGTTATTGTTTATTGTTGTTGTTATTTTTGTTGTTATTATTGTTGTTATTTGTTGTTGTTATTACTGTGTTGTTATTGTCATAGTTGTTGTTGTTATTATTGTTGTTACTGTTGTTGTTGTTATTTTTGTTGTTATTATTGTTGTTATTGTTGTTGTTATTGCTGTTGTTACAGTTGTTGTTATTGTTGTTGTTATTGTTGTTTTGTCAGCCATCATGCTGTGTGGATATGAGTATGTATGCGTGAATGTATGTCTGTATGTGTGTGTGTGTGTGGGGGGGGGGGGGGCATGTGTGTACATGGGTGTATTTACTGCTATTGTTATTTCTCATTTCTTACTTGTTTATTTATCTACATACTCCTTTATTTATTTGTTATTTATTTACTTATTTATTTATCTATTTATTTATTATTTATTTATTCATTCATTTCCTTAATAACAATTTCGTCTTTCTTTCCTCGGAGGTGAACGACAGACTGGCGGGCTACGATTAAGGAAGTATTGTTTTCATCTTGTTGATAGGCAGCGGAGGTTTTGTGTATTGACTGGGGGGCTTTCTGTGTTGTGAGACAAGTTTATACCGAATGACTAGTTGTGTTTTGAATCAGACCTTTCATTATTATTTATCTTATTCATCTGCTCTTTTCTTTGAAGGTAAGATACACAGATACACACGCCATTTACACTCAACCAAGACTGTTCCAAGGATAGACTGATACAGTACTAGTATAAAAGATGTAGGCTAAGTAAAACATAGGCTAGGTACGGCTTCAGGACCTGGCCAGCTCATGGGTTTATGTGCAGGCTTAAGGCATGTGCCATGATCACCATCACATGGTACATCATGACATGTGACGATACAGCATATGGAATTCGTTTCGAGCACGGAGACGTCATCTTGAGAAACCGAAACAGAAACTAGAAGCATCCAGTATATCATCCTTGTTGACCTTTTTTTCTTTTCTTGGTCTCAGAGTGGCCCACCAGGTTGCCATGACCATCACATTTAATTATTGTGGATCCCTTGATCTGTCTGTGTGTCTGGTGCCGATACAAACACCCGTGTGTCTGTGTGTCTGGTGACGATACAAACACAACAACAACAACAACAATATTTATTTTGTATAGCGCAAAATCTTGATAAAATCAAATCTAAGCGCTAAAACAGACACACACGCACGCACGCACACACACACACACACACACACACACACACACACACACACACACACACACATAAGCGCGCGCGCGCGCACACGCACACGGCTAAAATGGGGAGAAAAAATAAAAGCAATGGAAAATTAAAGAGAGCATATTATATACAATTATATATTACAATGTGATTCCCCTCCGAGTGGAGACAGGCTGCAGAGGGGATTGAGTGAGGTCAGGATTTTATGCAGAAGAGAAAAGGTGAGTTTTGAGAGCGGACTTGAAGGAGACAAAAGTAGGTTGCTGACGGATAGAGAGAGGAAGTTTGTTCCAGGAAAGTGGACCAGAAACAGAGAAGGCTCGTGGACCATAGGTATTGAGCTTAGTGCGTGGAAAGCGAAAAGTCAGAGGATCGGAGGCAGAGCGGAGAGTATGTGAGGGAACATAGATCTCAAGTAGGCTTGACAGGTAATCGGGGGCTGCGTTATTGAGGCTTTTGTAGCACATGGTGTCTAGTTTGTACTGTATGCGCTTTGATTCAGGGAGCCAGTGAAGTTGTGCCAGGAGAGGAGATATGTGGTCAGCTTTTTTCTTTTTAGTACAAGGCATGCAGCATTGTTTTGAATGCGCTGCAGGATGTGAATGGTGGAGGCAGGAAGACCAGACAGGAGTGAATTGCAATAGTCAATGTGAGACATTATGAAGGAGAGAACGAGTTTTGCAGTTGTTTCCACAGAGAGATACTTCCTGATCAGGCTTATACGATGGAGGTGATAATAGCAAGATCTGGCAGTTTGAGAAACAAAGTTGTTCATGGAGAGGGTAGAGTCAATGCAGACACCAAGGTTTTTAGCTGAATCAGAAATTGGGACTGATGTGTTACATAATGGGAGAGAAAGAGGAGGCAGCTGAGAAAGTTTCTGACGGGTGCCAATGAGGATAGCTTCTGTCTTGTCGTCATTAAGCTGAAGTTTGTTGAACGTCATCCAGTTCTTAATGTCCGAGTAACACTCAGTGGTGTGAGTCAAGAGGCGCTGTATATTGTCTGGTGTGTCACTGTCTAGAAGTTGGGTGTCATCAGCATAGAATTGGTGTTTTATAGAGTGGGAGTTGATGATGGTGGACAGGGGGGAGGTGTAAAGAGTGAAAAGAACAGGGCCAAGGACAGATCCTTGTGGAACACCACAGGTCAGGTATGCAGGTTGAGAGTAAGTGCCATTAATGAGAACAGTTTGTTTTCTGTTTGATAGATATGAAGTGAACCAGGAGAGAGCAATGTCAGAGATGCCAAAAGTATGATGAAGTCTAGAAAGGAGAATACCATGATCAATGGTATCAAAGGCTGCAGACAGATCAAGGAGTGTGAGGAGAGAGACTTTGCCAGTATCAGTTGCAAGGAGGAGATTGTTGAGAATGTGTAGCAGGGCAGTTTCAGTGCTATGGCGCTGGCGGTAGGCTGACTGGAAAGGATTGAGGAGATTGTTGGCAGACAGGTGAGAGTTCAGCTGGTTGAGGACAACTTTTTCGATGAGTTTTGACAAGAAAGAGAGATTAGAGATAGGCCGGTAATTTTTCAGTTCATTTGGGTCTAAATTGTATTTCTTGAGGAGAGGGTGAACAATAGCAGACTTGAAAGAATCTGGGACAGTTCCAGTTTGAAGAGAAGTGTTGATGATGTCAGTGATGAATGGGAGGAGAGTAGGGAGACAGTCGAGTAGAGAGAACCTGGAAGAGGATCCAGTTCGCAGGTTTTGAACAACATGGATCTGATTGTGTTGAAAATTTCTTCTTGTGAGACTGGGGTAAAAGTTTTAAGAGGTGTGCCAGAGAAGGAAAGGTCAGGTGGGCATGGTTGACAGGGTGTCCTGTCAAGCCTGTCACGAAGAGTTTGTATTTTGGTGGTGAAATACTTGGAGAATACAGATGGGAGTTCTTCATTTGTATGTTTTGTTGGGAGAGGTAAATCTTTTCGTGTGCCAAGGAGATGATTCATGGTTGTAAAGAGTTCTCTTGAAGAAGAGGCATTCAGGATTTTGGTTTGGAAATAGCTTGTTTTTGCTGATGCAATGAGGGTGGATACTTTTGTTTTAGAGGCTTGAAAAAGTTGCCTATGTACAGTGAGTTTGGATTTGCGCCATCGGCGCTCTGCTCTGCGACGGGCACGTTTTGCACAGGCAATCTCATGAGTGAGCCAGGGGGTAGGGGGGCGGTCAGGTAAAATATGGGTTGTGGCTGGAGCATGAGTGTCCAGAAGATGGTGGAGAGTAGTATAGAATTCATCGGCAAGGTTATGTGACTTTTCAGAAAGGAGACGGGAGGCATCAGATGAAAATGTGGAGAGGTCGATAGATTTGAGATTGCGTCGAGTCACTGTGCGCATGGTACGGGAAGGAGGAGAAATGTCGAGAGAACAGAGAATTGCAGAGTGGTCAGATGGAAGGGCTGAAGTTAGACGGGTAGAAAGAACTAGGCAGTTGTCAGTAGCTGAATTGTGGTGATCACGAGAAATGATCCAGTCAAGAATGTGACCTTTTTGATGGGTTGGTTCAGAAATATGTTGTGTCATATTGTGATTGGACAGAGAATTGATGATATGTCTTTGTCATAACGGTGAGTGTTGTCATAGTGGACATTGATGTCACCTAGAATGATGAGATTTCCAGGTAAGAGGCAGTAGTAATCAATTAGTTGGTCAAAGTCAGAGAGAAACATGGATGTGGTGAGCTTGTTGGCAGAGCTAGGTGGAGGTCGATAGACACAGGAGAAGGTGATGGGGTGAGGGGTGGATTGGAAGGATACTTCAACGTGCTCGAAAGAAGGATGGGAGAAAGGCAGAGACTGCGAGAAAGATAGGCGGGAATGGAGTGAGTCGTTGTAGAGGATGGCGATACCACCACCTCGGGATGAGTGATGGAAAGAAGCAAGCCTGTAACCACTCGGAGTGAGACTCGCATGTATAGGTTCATGACCAAGGGGGTTAAGCCATGTTTCTGTGATAAAAACAATGTCAACATGCTCATCTGCAATAAATTCAGCAATGACATCGGCTTTGCCATCTGCACATGTTGACTGAGCGTTAAAAAGGCATAGTTTTAGTTTATCAGAGTCACATGGCGGTGGCCGAGACGGAGGCGAAGGCAGCACCGACGGGACTGAGGACGAAGGCGACACCAGCGGGGCAGAAGACGAAGGCAGCAACGACGGGACAGAAGACGAAGGCGGCACACGCAGGACAGAAGACGAAGGCGGCACCAGCGGGACGGAAGACAAAGGCGGCACCAGCGGGACAGAAGACGAGGGCAGCGCCGGCGGGATCGAAGACGAAGGCGACACCGGCGGGACAGAAGACGGAGGCGGCACCGGCGGGACAGAAGGCGAAGGCGGCACCGGCGGAACAGAAGGCGAAGGCGGCACCATCAGGACAGAAGGTGCAGGCGGTGCCACCAGGATAGAAGGCGAGGGCGAAGACGGCAGAGGAGGAGACGAAGCCCGCAGCAGCAAGGTCGAGGGCAGGGGCAGTGGTACAGCAGGAGGCAGGTTGTGCCAAAGACGTTGGAGACGTCCACCACGACAGGATCGCGCAGTGCGGGGCTTGCAACACAGCCCCAGTGTTCGTATGCGCTGGTAGACGTCTCCACCAAGGTAATAATTGCAAGCGTAGCGTTGGGCGAACACAGTAGACTAAAATGTAAACACAGTTCACAGATAAAATGTCCGACTTGAGTGGCTGAATTAAAATGATGAAAAAGTAGGTATAAAAAACTTTAAAATCAGATTATCTGGTAAAATGTTCAAAATTAAAAAAAAATATATACATCACCGTATGTCGGGATTTAGAAGGAACAAG
>JAPXFY010000020.1:70942101-70944601 GCA_030674185.1 Monoplex corrugatus
AGAAATAAGAGGAAAGAAATAAGAGGAAAGAAATAAGAGGAATCAAATAAGAGGAATCAAATAAGAGGAAAGAAATAAGAGGAAAGAAATGAGAGGAAAGAAATAAGAGGAAAAAAATAAGAGGAATCAAATAAGAGGAATCAAATAAGAGGAAAGAAATAAGAGGAAAGAAATAAGAGGAAAAAAAATAAGAGGAATCAAATAAGAGGAATCAAATAAGAGGAAAGAAATAAGAGGAAAGAAATAAGAGGAAAGAAATAAGAGGAAAGAAATAAGAGGAAAGAAATAAGAGGAAAGGAACAAAAAGAAAGAAATAAGAGGAAGGAAAAAAGAGAAGGAAATTCAGAGGGAGGATTTAAGAGGGAAGATTTAATAGGAAGGAAATGATGGGGGAGGAAACAAGAAGGAGGAAATATGGAGGAAACAGGAGGTATAAAATAGGAAGAAAGAAATGAGAGGAAGTAGGGCACAAGAATGACGAGGAAGAAGGGAAGAAAAGAAAAAACTGAAACAGGGAGAAGTGATGAGACAGTGCATAGCACATCCATCGACCCCCTCACTCCCCGCCCCCCCTCCACCCCCCTCACACGCACTGAAGACAGACAACGGCGCATACAGAAATATTCATATAGTATGCAAACGAGGGACTGTGTATCACGCCGCTCAGGATGACAATTTATTCGCCATAAGTCCATTCCAATCCTGAGCAAGCTTTTATTTCCCTGGTGGCGGACTGGGTTACAGCATTCCCTTGTTCACATGAAAAACGTCTTTCAGGAATCTAATAGTACCGAGTTATAGCATTCCCTTCTTCACACCAAAAACAAAATTCAGGAATCCAATAGTAAAAACCACTGGAACTACCTCTTTCCACAAAGCTATTTTGCAAAATTTATGACATTTCAGAATACAACCCTCAAGAACAACTTTCAGGAATCCAGTAGTAAAACCACTGGAAATACCTCTTTCCAAAAAAGTCGTTTTTCAAAACCATGATCTTTTAAAAGACAACTTTCAAGAAGAATGCAGTCCAAGCTTCCCTTATATATTTTGCGATTTTGTTGAGTCAAACAGTTGTTACCATCGGACGTTGATGTTGTAGTTTAACAGTCCGTCAGACGTGGTTGATGTTGTAGTTTAACAGTCCGTCAGACGTTGTTGATGTTGTAGTTTAACAGTCCATCAGACGTGGTTGATGTTGTAGTTTAACAGTCCGTCAGACATTGTTGATGTTGTAGTTTAACAGTCCGTCAGATGTGGTTGATGTTGTAGTTTAACAGTCCGTCAGACGTGGTTGATGTTGTAGTTTAACAGTCCGTCAGACGTGGTTGATGTTGTAGTTTAACAGTCCGTCAGACGTGGGTGATGTTGTGGTTTAAATAGTCCGTCAGACGTGGGTGATGTTGTAGTTTAACAGTCCGTCAGACGTTGTTGATGTTGTAGTTTAACAGTCCGTCAGACGTGGTTGATGTTGTAGTTTAACAGTCCGTCAGACATGGTTGATGTAGTTTAACAGTCCGTCAGACGTGGGTGATGTTGTGGTTTAAACAGTCCATCAGACGTTGTTGATGTTGTAGTTTAACAGTCCGTCAGACGTGGTTGATGTTGTAGTTTAACAGTCCGTCAGACGTGGTTGATGTTGTAGTTTAACAGTCCGTCAGACGTGGTTGATGTTGTAGTTTAACAGTCCGTCAGACGTGGTTGATATTGTAGTTTAACAGTCCATCAGACGTGGTTGATGTTGTAGTTTAACAGTCCGTCAGACGTGGTTTCTGTTGTGGTTTAGAAAGTCCGTCAGTCGTGGGTGATGTTGTGGTTTAAATAGTCCGTCAGACGTGAGTGATGTTGTAGTTTAAACAGTCCGTCAGACGTGGGTGATATTGTGGTTTAAATAGTCCGTCAGACGTGGTTGATGTTGTGGTTTAAATAGTCCGTCAGACGTGGATGATGTTGTAGTTTAACCAGTCCGTCAGACGTGGGTGATGTTGTGGTTTAATAGTCCGTCAGACGTGGTTTATGTTGTGGTTTAAATAGTCCGTCAGACGCGAGTGATGTTGTAGTTTAACAGTCCGTCAGACGTGGGTGATGTTGTGGTTTAAATAGTCCGTCAGACGTAGTTGATGTTGTGGTTTAAACAGTCCGTCAGACGTGAGTGATGTTATAGTTGAAACAGTCTGTCAGACGTGGGTGATGTTGTTGTTTAACAGTCCGTCAGACGTGGGTGATGTTGTGGTTTAAATAGTCTGTCAGACGTGAGTGATGTTGTAGTTTAACATTCCGTCAGACGTGGGTGATGTTGTAGTTTAACAGTCCGTCAGACGTGGTTGATGTTGTGGTTTAAATAGTCCGTAAGACGTGGGTTATGTTGTGGTTTACATAGTTCGTCAGACGTGGTTGATGTTGTGGTTTAAATAGTCTGTCAGACGCGGGTGATGTTATAGTTTAATAGTCCGTCAGACGTGGTTTATGTTGTGGTTTAAATAGTCCGTCAGACGTGAGT
>JAPXFY010000020.1:70959601-70964601 GCA_030674185.1 Monoplex corrugatus
TATTGCTTATAGGACACTGTGCATATTGCTTACTGGACACTGTACATATTGTTTACTGGACACTGTCCATATTGCTTATAGGACACTGTACATATTGCTTACTGGACACCGTACATATTGTTTACTGGACACTGTCCATATTGCTTACTGGACACTGTACATATTGCTTACTGGACACTGTACATATTGTTTACTGGACACTGTACATATTGTTTACTGGACACTGTACATATTGTTTACTGGACACTGTACATATTGCTTACTGGACACTGTACATATTGCTTACTGGACACTGTACATATTGCTTACTGGACACTGTCCATATTGCTTACTGGACACTGTACATATAATTGTTTACTGGACACTGTACATATTGCTTACTGGTACACTGTACACATATCATTGTTTACTGGACACTGTACATATTGCTTACTGGACACTGTACATATTGTTTACTGGACACTGTACATATTGCTTACTGGACACTGTACATATTGCTTACTGGACACTGTACATATTGCTTACTGGACACTGTACATATTGTTTACTGGACACTGTACAATATCATTGTTTACTGGACACTGTACATATTGCTTACTGGACACTGTACATATCATGTTTACTGGACACTGTACATATTGCTTACTGGGACACTGTACATATTGTTTACTGGACATTGTACATATTGCTTACTGGACACTGTACATATCATTGTTTACTGGACACTGTACATATTGCTTACTGGACACTGTACATATTGTTTACTGGACACTGTACATATTGCTTACTGGACACTGTACATATCATTGCTTACTGGACACTGTACATATCATTGTTTACTGGACACTGTACATATTGTTTACTGGACACTGTACATATTGTTTACTGGACACTGTACATATCATTGCTTACTGGACACTGTACATATTGTTTACTGGACACTGTACATATTGCTTACTGGACACTGTACATATTGCTTACTGGACACTGTACATATTGCTTACTGGACACTGTACATATTGTTTACTGGACACTGTACATATCATTGTTTACTGGACACTGTACATATTGCTTACTGGACACTGTACATATCATTGTTTACTGGACACTGTACATATTGCTTACTGGACACTGTACATATTGTTTACTGGACACTGTACATATTGCTTACTGGACACTGTACATATTGTTTACTGGACACTGTACATATCATTGTTTACTGGACACTGTACATATCATTGTTTACTGGACACTGTACATATCATTGTTTACTGGACACTGTACATATTGTTTACTGGACACTGTACATATCATTGTTTACTGGACACTGTACATATTGTTTACTGGACACTGTACATATTGCTTACTGGACACTGTACATATTGCTTACTGGACACTGTACATATTGCTTACTGGACACTGTACATATTGTTTACTGGACACTGTACATATCATTGTTTACTGGACACTGTACATATTGTTTACTGGACACTGTACATATTGCTTACTGGACACTGTACATATTGCTTACTGGACACTGTACATATCATTGTTTACTGGACACTGTACATATTGCTTATAGGACACTGTACATATTGTTTACTGGACACTGTACATATTGTTTACTGGACACTGTACATATTGTTTACTGGACACTGTGCATATTGTTTACTGGACACTGTACATATTGTTTACTGGACACTGTGCATATTGTTTACTGGACACTGTACATATTGTTTACTGGACACTGTACATATTGCTTACTGGACACTGTACATATTGCTTACTGGACACTGTACATATTGCTTACTGGACACTGTACATATTGTTTACTGGACACTGTACATATTGTTTACTGGACACTGTACATATTGCTTACTGGACACTGTACATATTGCTTACTGGACACTGTACATATTGCTTACTGGACACTGTGCATATTGTTTACTGGACACTGTACATATTGCTTACTGGACACTGTACATATTGCTTACTGGACACTGTACATATTGCTTACTGGACACTGTACATATTGCTTACTGGACACTGTACATATTGTTTACTGGACACTGTACATATTGTTTACTGGACACTGTACAATCATTGCTTACTGGACACTGTACATATTGTTTACTGGACACTGTACATATTGCTTACTGGACACTGTACATATTGCTTACTGGACACTGTACATATTGCTTACTGGACACTGTACATATTGCTTACTGGACACGTAATATTGCTTACTGGACACTGTACATATTGTTTACTGGACACTGTACATATTGTTTACTGGACACTGTACATATTGCTTACTGGACACTGTACATATCATTGTTTACTGGACACTGTACATATTGCTTACTGGACACTGTACATATTGTTTACTGGACACTGTACATATCATTGTTTACTGGACACTGTACATATTGCTTACTGGGACACTGTACATATTGTTTACTGGACACTGTACATATTGCTTACTGGACACTGTACATATTGCTTACTGGACACTGTACATATTGTTTACTGGACACTGTACATATTGCTTACTGGACACTGTACATATTGTTTACTGGACACTGTACATATTGCTTACTGGACACTGTACATATTGTTTACTGGACACTGTACATATTGCTTACTGGACACTGTACATATTGTTTACTGGACACTGTACATATTGCTTACTGGACACTGTACATATTGTTTACTGGACACTGTACATATTGCTTACTGGACACTGTACATATTGTTTACTGGACACTGTACATATTGCTTACTGGACACTGTACATATCATTGTTTACTGGACACTGTACATATTGTTTACTGGACACTGTACATATTGCTTACTGGACACTGTACATATTGCTTACTGGACACTGTAATATCATTGTTTACTGGACACTGTACATATTGTTTACTGGACACTGTACATATCATTGTTTACTGGACACTGTCCATATTGCTTACTGGACACCGTACATATCATTGTTTACTGGACACTGTACATATCATTGTTTACTGGACACTGTACACATCATTGTTTACAGGACACTGTACATATCATTGTTTACTGGACACTGTACACATCATTGCTTACAGGACACTGTACATATCATTGTTTACTGGACACTGTACACATCATTGCTTACAGGACACTGTACATATCATTGTTTACAGACACTGTACATATCATTGTTTACAGGACACTGTACATATCATTGCTTACAGGACACTGTACATATCATTGTTTACAGGACACTGTACATATCATTGTTTACAGGACACTGTACATATCATTGTTTACAGGACACTGTACATATCATTGTTTACAGGACACTGTACATATCATTGTTTACAGGACACTGTACATATCATTGTTTACAGGACACTGTACATATCATTGCTTACAGGATACACTACATATCGGACCATTTCTAACTTGATATTCTATTCTGCGGGCTTTGTGGGTTGGCTTCCCACCTTGCCTTTGATAACATGCCACGAGTTTTCCAAATGAAAGATGCTCCCAGGATTAACCGAAAGGGGGAGAGAATGATGAATCCATCGGCACTGACTCCATCACGACTGGAAACGCACAACGGACCATGATTGATGACCAGTTGGAATTTCCGTGTGCGTGTGGAAGGAGATTCACCACCAAACGCGGCATGAAGATCCACAGGACAAAAATGGGCTGTTTGAAGACACATACGAACCAGCAGCAGCGCACTGCGATAGCAGGTGAGACGTTGGATGACCAAGGCCAGGAATTAAACCATAGTGCCAAGGACATCCACGCTGACGGTTCTGATGCGGATTTTGCACAAGCTCTTAACGCCAAACGTGGAAAACTCAATTTGCCGCCTGCCGGTGCAAAAGAACAATGGGAGAAATTAGATGAGGAACTTGTCCTTAAGCTGAATGCGCTAATAGGGAACAGTACGCTGGAACACAAACTTGACACATACGGAGACATCATATACTCTATCTGCAGGGACACTTATGGAGTGAAGCAGCCAAAGACAAAAACGCCTCCCCAGAAATCCAGAAGACAGCAACAGATGGAGAGCATCCGGAGGAGAAAAGGAAGCTTAAAAAGCGAATGAAAACTGCCTCAGAATTCGAGAAGCAAGGGCTCCTGGAACTCTGGAAAGATCTGAAGACCAAACACAATGCTCTCAGCAAAGTGGAATCAGCAAGGCGAAGAAAGAGCAAAAAGAAGAAGACTCAAGATCGTTTCTTCAAAGGTCCCTTTGACTTTGCAAGAAAGCTGTTTGAACAACCCAAATCAGGGACTCTCACAGTGGGCAAGGAAACCCTAGAGCAGCATCTCAGGGAAACATATTCCGATTCTCAGCGCGAGGCACCACTTGAAATCCAAAATCTGGTTTGGCCTGCAGCGCCAGAAGGAAAATTCAATAACAAACCACCAACACTGGATGAAGTGAAGAACGTAGTAAAGAAAGCCAGAGCCAAGTCAGCACCTGGACCAAACGGAATACCATACCTGCTCTACAAGAAATGCCCAAAAGTGCTCGAGTGGCTCCACAAGATGATTCGATCAGCATGGAGGAACCAGAAGATCAACGACCAATGGATGAGAGCTGAAGGAGTGTACATTCCGAAGGAGCAGAACTCCAGCAGCATCAATCAGTTCAGGCCAATATCACTTCTGAACGTCGAGGGGAAAATTTTCTTCTCTGTTATGGCAGCAAGATTGACAAAATACCTGACTGAAAACAAGTATCTGGATATGTCAGTCCAAAAGGGAGGCATACCAGGAATGCCTGGATGCTTGGAACATGCCACGTTGATTTGGGATGCCATCCAAAAAGCAAGAACAGAGAAGAGAGACATTGACGTAGTTTGGCTTGATCTGGCGAATGCATATGGATCAGTTCCACACGATATGATCCAGCTGGCTCTTGAAATGTATCACATCCCAGAAAACATCCGAACAATGCTGAGGAAGTATTTCCAAGGGTTCTCAAT
>JAPXFY010000020.1:70969601-71004601 GCA_030674185.1 Monoplex corrugatus
AATAAAAGCAAGAATAAAACCAATGGAAAACCACAGAGAGCACATCATATACAATTATATATTAAAACAAAGTGATTCCCCTCCGAGCGGAGACAGGCTGCAGAGGGGGGTTGAGTGAGGTTAGGATTTTATGCAGAGGAGAAAAGGTGAGTTTTGAGAGCGGACTTGAAGGAGGCAAAAGTAGGTTGCTGACGGACTGAGAGAGGAAGTTTGTTCCAGGAGAGTGGACCAGAAACAGAGAAGGCTCGTGGACCATAGGTATTGAGCTTAGTGCGTGGAAAGCGAAATGTCAGAGGATCGGAGGCAGAGCGGAGGGTACGTGTCTGTCTCCTCTCTACCTCTCTCTGTGTCTGTGTCTGTCTCCTCTCTGTCCTCTCTCTCTGTCTGTGTCTGTCTCCTCTCTGCCTCTCTGTCTGTGTCTGTGTCTGTCTCCTCTCTATCTCTCTCTGTCTGTGTCTGTCTCCTCTCTATCTCTCTCTCTGTCTGTGTCTGTCTCCTCTCTGCCTCTCTGTTGTGTCTGTCTCCTTCCTGCCTCTCTGTCTGTGTCTGTTCTCTGTCTCTCTGTCTCCTCCCTGCCTCTCTGTCTGTGTCTGTCCCTCTCTCCTGTCTCTCTGGTCTGTCTCCTCTCTGCCTCTCTGTCTGTGTCTGTCTCCTCTCTGCCTGCTCTCTGTCTTCTGTGTCTGTCTTCCTCTCTGCCTCTCTGTCTGTGTCTGTCTCCTCTCTGTTGGGGCCTCTCTCTGCCTCTCTCTCTGTCTGTGTCTGTCTCTTCTCCTCTCTGCCTCTCTGTCTGTGTCTGTCTCCTCTCTGTCTCTTCTCTGTCTGTGTCTGTCTCCTCTCTGCTCTCTCTGTGTCTGTGTCTGTCTCCTCTCTGTCTCTCTGTCTGTGTCTGTCTCTCTCTGCCTCTCTGTCTGTGTCTGTCTCCTCTCTGTCTCTCTGTCTTGTGTCTGTCTCCTCTCTGCCTCTCTGTCTGTGTCTGTCTCCTCTCTGCCTCTCTGTCTGTGTCTGTCTCCTCTCTGTCTCTCTCTGTGTCTGTGTCTGTCTCCTCTCTGCCTCTCTCTCTGTGTCTGTGTCTGTCTCCTCTCTGCCTCTCTGTCTGTGTCTGTTCCTCTCTGCTCTCTGTCTGTGTCTGTTTCCTCTCTGCCTCTCGTCTGTGCTGTCTCTCTCTGCTCTCCTCTCTTCTGTCTCTCCTCTGCTCCTGTCTGTGTCTGTCTCCTCTCTGCCTCTCTGTCTGTGTCTGTTCCTCTCTGTCTCTCTGTCTGTGTGTCTGTCTCCTCTCTGCCTCTCTCCTCTCTGTCTGTGTCTGTCTCCTCTCTCTCTCGTCTCTCTGTCTGTCTGTCTGTCTCCTCTCTGCCTCTCTGTCTGTGTCTGTCTCCTCTCTGTCTGTCTGTGTCTGTCTCTCTCTGCCTCTCTGTCTGTGTCTTCTCCTCTCTGTCTCTCTGTCTCTGTGTCTGTCTCCTCTCTGCTCTCTTCTGTCTGTGTCTGTCTCCTCTCTGTCTCTTCTCTGTCTGTGTCTCTCGTCTCCTCTCTGTCTCTGTCTCTGTCTGTGTCTGTCTCCTCTCTGCCTGTCTTCTGTCTGTCTGTGCTGTCTGTCTCCTCACTGCCTCTCTGGTCTGTGTCTGGTTCTCCTCTCTGTCCTTCTGTGTCTGTGTCTGTCTCCTCTCTGCCTCTCTCGTGTCTGTTCTGTCTCCTCTCTGTCCTCTCTCTTTCTGTGTCTGTCTCTCTGCCTCCTCCTCTCTGTCTGTGTCGTTGTCTCCTCTCTGTCTCTCTGTCTGTGTCTGTTTCCTCTCTGCTCTCTGTCTGTCTTGTTTTCTGTCTCCTCTCTGTTCTCTCTCTCTGTCTGTGTCTGTCTCCTCTCTGCCTCTCGTCTGTGTCTGTTCTGCTGTCGTGTCTGTCTCCTCTCTGCCTCTCTGTCTGTGTCTATCTCCTCTGCTTTCTCTCTGTCTGTGTCTGTCTGTCTCCTCTCTGTCTCTCTGTCTGTGTCTGTCTCCTCTCTGTCTCTCTCTCTGTCTGTGTCTGTCTCCTCTCTTCTGTGTCTCTCTCCTGTGTCTGGTCTGCTCTCTCTGTCTCCTCTGCTGTGTCTGTCTCCTCTCTGCTCTCTCTGTCTGTCTGGTCTGTCTCCTCTCTGTCTCTCTCTCTGTGTCTGTTCTTCCCTCTCTCTCTGTCTGTGTCTGTCTCTCTCTCTCTCCTGTCTGCTCTCTCTGCTCTGTCTGTGTCCTTCTCCTCTCTCTCTGTCTGTGTCTGTCTTCTCCTCTCTGTCTCTCTCTCTGTCTGTGTCTGTCTCTCTCTCTGCCTCTCTCTCTGTCTGTGTCCTTCTGCTCCTCTCTGTCTCTCTCTCTGTCTGTGTCTGTCTCCTCTCTTGCCTTCTCTCTGTCTGTGTCTGTCTGTCTCCTCTCTGTCTCTCTCTGTGTCTGTGTCTGTCTCTCTCTCTTCTCTCTGTCTGTGTCTGTCTGTCTGTCTTCTCGCTCTCTCTCTGTCTGTGTCTGTCTCTCTCTCCTCTCTCTCTGTCTGTGTCTGTCTCCTCTCTGTCTCTCTGTCTGTGTCTGTCTGTCTCCTCACTGCCTCTCTGTCTGTGTCTGTCTCCTCTCTTCTCGTCTGTCTGTCTGTGTCTGTCTCCTCACTGCCTCTCTGTCTGTGTCTGTCTCCTCTCTGTCTCTCTGTCTGTCTGTGTCTGTCTGTCTCCTCTCTGCCTCTCTGTCTGTCTCTGTCTCTCTGTCTGTGTCTGTCTCCTCTCTGCCTCTCTGTCTGTCTCTTCTCTGTCTCTCTGTCTGTGTCTGTCTCCTCTCTGTCCCTCTGTCTTTCCTGTCTCCTCTCTGTCTCTCTCTGTCTGTTCTGTCTCTCTCTGTCTGTTGTCTGTCTCTCTGTCTTGTCTGTCTCCTCTCTGTCTCTCTCTCCTGTGTCTGTCTCCTCTCTGCCTCTTCTGTGTCTGTCTCCTCTCTGCCTCTCTGTCTGTGTCTGTCTCCTCTCTGCCTCTCTGTCTGTGTCTGTCTCCTCTCTGCCTCTCTGTCTCTCTCTGTCTCCTCTCTGCCTCTCTCTCTGTCTGTGTCTGTCTGTCTCCTCTGTGCCTCTGTCTGTGTCTGTCTCTTCTCTGCCTCTCTGTCTGTGTCTGTCTGTCTCTTCTCTGTCTGTGTCTGTCTCCTCTCTGCGTCTCTGTCTGTGTCTGTCTGTCTCCTCTCTGCCTCTCTGTCTGTGTCTGTCTCCTCTCTGTCTCTCTCTGTGTCTGTGTCTGTCTCCTCTCTGTCTGTGTCTGTTTGTCTCCTCATCTCTGTCTGTGTCTGTCTCCTCTCTGTCTCTCTGTCTGTCTGTGTCTGTCTCCTCACTGCTCTCTGTCTGTGTCTGTCTCCTCTCTGTCTCTCTGTCTGTCTGTGTCTGTCTGTCTCCTCTCTGCCTCTCTGTCTGTCTCTTCTCTGTCTCTCTGTCTGTGTCTGTCTCCTCTCTGCCTCTCTGTCTGTCTCTTCTCTGTCTCTCTGTCTGTGTCTGTCTCCTCTCTGTCCCTCTGTCTGTGTCTGTCTCCTCTCTGTCCCTCTGTCTGTGTCCTCCCTGCCTGTCTGTCCGTCTGTCCACCCTGCTTGTCTCTCTGTCTGTTTGTCTGTCTGTCTCCTCCCTGCCTCTCTGTCTTTGTCTCCTCTCGACCTCTTTCCGTGTCTGTCTCCTCTCTGCCTCTCTGTCTGTCTGTCTGTCTCCTCCCTGTCTGTCTGTCTGTCTCCTCCCTGTCTGTCTGTCTGTCTCCTCCCTGTCTGTCTGTCTGTCTCCTCTCTGCCTCTCTCTGTGCCTGTCTGCCTCCTCTCTGCCTCTCTTTCTCTGTCTGTCTCCTCTCTGCCTCTTTGTCTGTCTGTCTCCTCTCTGCCTGCCTCCTCTCCGCCTACGTCTGTGTGTTTGCTGTGTCTTAAAAAACAAAACAAAGCAAAAAATCCCACCACCCTGACCGTCGAATGATTTTTTCCAAAAGTCAGTCTGATTTTCTATTCACAATGGCAGGTACCCTTGGCTTCCAAACAAATCAGATTACATTTAACCCTAGGACTCCCTCATCCTGTCCATCTAGCATGGTGATTTGTTAACCATGACTACACAGCAAACATTTAACCCTTTGACTCCCTCACCTTATCCGCAAGTTTCCTGCAGAATGGTGTGAGGGAGTCAAAGGGTTATGTTTTTGCTTTGCTAGCACGGTTGACAATGCAGGATGCTGGTGGATAGGGTGAGGGAATCAAAAAGGTTAAATCCAGTCCCCAGGCTTAGTGTAAAACTGCCGATGCCTAGCTCTTCCTGAAGTACTGTAGACTGTACCAGGACCACTGGTGAAAGTCCCCTGGAGAGCAGATGAGGAAAAGACAGATCTACAGGACTGGTCTGGACTGTAACTCACAGATTTATGATATAGTACCAATCTGTCAGTTCCTCATCTGTCAGTCAACAGGAAAGCTGGACAGAAAGATGACACCAGGTAGACCCTGGGAAATATACAGGGGGGGGGGGGGGGTGCAAAAGTAGGTATACAGTAAGTATCACATCATTATCATAATGCTTAATACCGCTCTCGATTAGACGAGTGTGTGAATACCGACGGCAAGCAGTTTGAGTATCTGAGGGATTAAGGCTGTGCTTGTTATTACATGTATATGCAATATTCATTTGTTTGTATAATAAATGCAATGAGTATTGTACGTGTTTCTTTTTTCATAACTGTATACCTACATTTGCACCCCCCCTGTATTGAACGGACTTGCAGAGTGGCTGAAGACAGAGGGGGTGGAAGATGTGCTTGCGGCAACAAGGGATAGATGCATATGGAGGGCCATGATCGCCAACGCCATGTGGCAAGGCACTTGATGATGATGATGATGATGATGATGAACCTGTCAGTACTTTACACGTTTCTACTGTCTAAAGGCTCGCAGAGTTATACGTCTGTGTATCTGTCGGTTAATAAGTTCAAATACCTGAGAACGGTCATTTCATCAGACGGCAGATGCACATCGGAAATAGCCGGCAGAATCGGCCAAGCCAAAACAGTATTCGAGAAGATGACAAGCATTCTTACCAACAAATGCCTATCAATTAACATCAGGAAGAGAGTTCTTGAATGTTACATAGAACCAATACTGTTGTACGGATGCGAGGCATGGACAGTCAGCAAGCAAAGCCAGAACAAGATTGAGGCAGCCGAGATGTGGTTTCTCAGAAGACTGTTGAGAGTTCCATGGACAGCAAAGAAAACAAACGAGACAGTCTTGATGGAGGCAGACACAAGTAGATCACTGATAAGGAAGATTAGGAAAAGACAGGCAACATTTATTGGCCATTTTATGAGGAAGGGGGATTTGGAGCACCTGGTCACAACGGGAAATCTGGAGAGAAAGAGAGCACCTGGTAGACTCAGGGAGAGAATGCTGGACGGACTTGTAGAGTGGCTGGGATAAGGAGGGTGGGGGAGATGCTAGGGGCAACGAGATATAGAGATGGTTGGAAGTCCATGGTCGCCAATGCCAAGCGGCAAGGCACCTGATGATGATGATGATGTTGTATCTGTCGTGGCTCACATAGCTTCATTGTCACTGTCATCAGTGTGACTCACAGAGTTATAGTCGTTCTTCACTATACGCATGTCTTTACTATGATCGTTTGGCTTCATAGACTTATATGTCTGTGGATAGCAATCAAACATTATTACATATTCTTTGCCAGTAACATAGCAGCCAAAGATACAGTCAGTCCTTTACCTGTACCCTCATTATAAGTCATCAATACAGTCAGACCTTTACCTGTACCGTCATTATAAGTCATCAATACAGTCCTTTACCTGTACCGTCATTATTAGTCATCAATACAGTGCTTTACCTGTACCGTCATTATAAGTCATCAATACAGTCCTTTACCTGTACCGTCATTATAAGTCATCAATACAGACCTTTACCTGTACCGTCATTATAAGTCATCAATACAGTCCTTTACCTGTACCGTCATTATAAGTCATCAATACAGTCTTTTACCTGTACCGTCATTATATGTCATCAATACAGTCAGACCTTTACCTGTACTGTCATTATAAGTCATCAATACAGTCTTTTACCTGTACCGTCATTATATGTCATCAATACAGTCAGACCTTTACCTGTACTGTCATTATAAGTCATCAATACAGTCTTTTACCTGTACCGTCATTATATGTCATCAATACAGACCTTTACCTGTACAGTCATTATAAGTCATCAATACAGTCAGACCTTTACCTGTACCGTCATTATAAGTCATCAATACAGTCCTTTACCTGTACCGTCAATATAAGCCATCAATACAGTCCTTTACCTGTACCGTCATTATAAGTCATCAATACAGTCAGACCTTTACCTGTACCGTCATTATAAGTCATCAATACAGTCAGACCTTTACCTGTACCGTCATTATAAGTCATCAATACAGACCTTTACCTGTACCGTCATTATAAGTCATCAATACAGTCAGACCTTTACCTATACCGTCATTATAAGTCATCAATACAGTCAGACCTTTACCAGTACCGTCATTATAAGTCATCAATAGAGTCAGACCTTTACCAGTACCGTCATTATAAGTCATCAATACAGTCAGTCCTTTACCTGTACCGTCATTATAAGTCATCAATACAGTCAGTCCTTTACCTGTACCGTCATTATAAGTCATCAATACAGTCAAACCTTTACCTGTACCGTCATTATAAGTCATCAATACAGTCAGTCCTTTACCTGTACCGTCATTATAAGTCATCAATACAGTCAAACCTTTACCTGTACCGTCATTATAAGTCATCAATACAGTCAAACCTTTACCTGTACCGTCATTATAAGTCATCAATACAGTCAGTCCTTTACCTGTACCGTCATTATAAGTCATCAATACAGTCAGTCCTTTACCTGTACCGTCATTATAAGTCATCAATACAGTCAAACCTTTACCTGTACCGTCATTATACGTCATCAATACAGTCAGACCTTTACCTGTACCGTCATTATAAGTCATCAATACAGTCCTTTACCAGTACCGTCATTATAAGTCATCAATAGAGTCAGACCTTTACCTGTACCGTCATTATAAGTCATCAATACAGTCAGTCCTTTACCAGTACCGTCATTATAAGTCATCAATAATAATAATAATAATAATAATAATTACAATATTTATATAGCGCAAAATCTTGATAAAATCAAATCTAAGCGCTGAAGCAGACACACACGCAGGCACGCACGCCCGCACACACACGCACGCACACACACAGACACACACACACACACACCCACACACACGCATGGCTATAAATGGGGAGAAAGAATAAAAGCAATAAAAGCAAGAATAAAAGCAATGGAAAATTATAGAGAGCATAGCATACAATTATATATTATAACCATGTGATTCCCTCCGAGCGGAGACAGGCTGCAGAGGGGAGGGTTGAGTGAGGTTAGGATTTTATAGGAGAGAAAAGGTGAGTTTTGAGAGCGGACTTGAAGGAGACAAAAGTAGGTTGCTGACGGACTGAGAGAGGAAGTTTGTTCCAGGAGAGTGGACCAGAAACAGAGAAGGCTCGTGGACCATAGGTATTGAGCTTAGTGCGTGGAAAGCGAAGAGTCAGAGGATCAGAGGCAGAGCGGAGGGTACGTGAGGGAACATAGATCTCAAGTAGGCTTGACAGGTAATCGGGGGCTGCGTTATTGAGGCTTTTGTAGCACATGGTGTCTAGTTTGTACTGTATGCGCTTTGATACAGGGAGCCAGTGAAGTTGTGCCAGGAGAGGAGATATGTGGTCAGCTTTTTTCTTTTTGAGTACAAGGCGTGCAGCATTGTTTTGAATGCGCTGTAGGATGTGAATGGTGGAGGCAGGAAGACCAGACAGGAGTGAATTGCAATAGTCAATGCGAGACATTATGAAGGAGAGAACGAGTTTTGCAGTTGTTTCGACAGAGAGATACTTCCTGATCAGCTTTATACGATGGAGATGATAGTAGCAGGATCTGGCAGTTTGAGAAACAAAGTTGTTCATGGAGAGGGTAGAGTCAATGCAGACACCAAGGTTTTTAGCTGAATCAGAAATTGGGACTGATGTGTTACATAATGGGAGAGAAAGAGGAGGCAGCTGAGAAAGTTTCTGACGGGTGCCAATGAGGATAGCTTCTGTTTTGTCGTCATTAAGCTGAAGTCTATTGTGTGTCATCCAGTTCTTAATGTCCGAGTAACACTCAGTGGTGCGAGTCAACAGGCGCTGTATATTATCAGGTGAGTCACTGTCTTGAAGTTGGGTGTCATCAGCATAGAAGTGGTGTTTTATAGAATGGGAGTTGGTGATGGTGGACAGGGGGAGGTGTAAAGAGTGAAAAGAACAGGGCCAAGGACAGATCCTTGTGGAACACCACAGGTCAGGTATGCAGGTTGAGAGTAAGTGCCATTGATGAGAACGGTTTGTTTTCTGTTTGATAGGTATGAAGTGAACCAAGACAGAGCAATGTCAGAGATGCCAAAAGTATGATGAAGTCTAGAAAGGAGAATACCATGATCAATGGTATCAAAGGCTGCAGACAGATCAAGGAGTGTGAGGAGAGAGACTCTGCCAGTATCAGTTGCAAGGAGGAGATTGTTGAGAATGTGTAGTAGGGCAGTTTCAGTGCTATGGCACTGGCGGTAGGCTGACTGGAAAGGATTGAGGAGATTGTTGGCAGACAGGTGAGAGTTCAGCTGGTTGAGGACGACTTTTTCAAGGAGTTTTGACAAGAAAGAGAGATTAGAGATAGGCCGGTAATTTTTCAGTTCATTTGGATCTAAATTGTGTTTCTTGAGGAGAGGGTGAACAATAGCAGACTTGAAAGAATCTGGGACAGTTCCAGTTTGAAGAGAAGTGTTGATGATGTCAGTGATGAATGGGAGGAGAGTAGGGAGACAGTCGGCGTAGACAGAACCTGGAAGAGGATCCAGTTCGCAGGTTTTGAACGACATGGATCTGATTGTGTTGAGAATTTCTTCTTGTGAGACTGGGGTAAAAGTAGTAAGAGGTGTGCCAGAGAAGGAAGGGTCAGGTGGGCATGGTTGACAGGGTGTCCTGTCAAGCCTGTCACGAAGAGTTTGTATTTTGGTGGTGAAATAGTTGGAGAATACAGATGGGAGTTCTTCATTTGTATGTTTTGTTGGGAGAGGTAAATCTTTTCGTGTGCCAAGGAGATGATTCATGGTTGTAAAGAGTTCTTTTGAAGAAGAGGCATTCAGGATTTTGGTTTGGAAATAGCTTGTTTTTGCTGATGCAATGAGGGTGGATACTTTTGTTTTAGAGGCTTGGAAAAGTTGCCTGTGTACAGTGAGTTTGGATTTGCGCCAGCGGCGCTCTGCTCTGCGGCGGGCACGTTTTGCACAGGCGATCTCATGAGTGAGCCAGGGGGTAGGGGGCGGTCAGGTAAAAGACGGGTTGTGGCTGGAGCATGAGTGTCCAGAAGATGGTGGAGAGTAGTATAGAATTCATCGGCAAGGTTATGTGACTTTTCAGAAAGGAGACGGGAGGCATCAGATGAAAATGTGGAGAGGACGATAGATTTGAGATTGCGTCGAGTCACTGTGTACAGTCCTTTACCTGTACCGTCATTATAAGTCATCAATACAGACCTTTACCTGTACCGTCATTATAAGTCATCAATACAGTCCTTTACCTGTACCGTCATTATAAGTCATCAATACAGTCTTTTACCTGTACCGTCATTATATGTCATCAATACAGACCTTTACCTGTACTGTCATTATAAGTCATCAATACAGACCTTTACCTGTACCGTCATTATAAGTCATCAATACAGTCAGTCCTTTACCTGTACCGTCATTATAAGTCATCAATACAGACCTTTACCTGTACCGTCATTATAAGTCATCAATACGGTCAGAGCTTTACCAGTACCGTCATTATAAGTCATCAATACAGTCAGACCTTTACCTGTACCGTCATTATAAGTCATCAATACAGTCACACCTTTACCTGTACCGTCATTATGTCATCAATACAGACCTTTACCTGTACCGTCATTATAAGTCATCAATACAGTCCTTTACCTGTACCGTCATTATAAGACATCAATAAAGTCCTTTACCTGTACCGTCATTATAAGTCATCAATACAGTCCTTTACTGTACCGTCATTATAAGTCATCAATACAGACCTTTACCAGTACCGTCATTATAAGTCATCAATACAGTCAGACCTTTACCTGTACCGTCATTATAAGTCATCAATACAGTCACACCTTTACCTGTACCGTCATTATAAGTCATCAATACAGTCTTTACCTGTACGCATTAACAGTCATCAATACAGACCTTTACCTGTACCGCATTATAAGTCATCAATACAGTCAGACCTTTACCTGTACCGTCATTATAAGTCATCAATACAGACCTTACCTGTACCGTCATTATAAGTCATCAATACATCAGACCTTTACCAGTACCGTCATTATAAGTCATCATACAGTCAGATCTTACCTGTACCGCATTATAAGTCATCAATACAGACCTTTACCTGTACCGTCATTATAAGTCATCAATACAGTACCTTTACGTGTACCGTCATTATAAGTCATCAATACAGTCCTTTACCTGTACCGTCATTATAATCATCAATACAGACCTTTACCAGTACCGTCATTATAAGTCATAATACAGTCCTTTACCTGTACCGTCAATATAAGTCATCAATACAGTCAGACCTTTACCTGTACCGTCATTATAAGTCATCAATACAGTCAGACCTTTACCTGTACCGTCATTATAATCATCAATACAGTCAGACCTTTACCTGTACCGTCATTATAAGTCATCAATACAGTCCTTTACCTGTACCGTCATTAAAGTCATCAATACTGTACCTTTACCTGTACCGTCATTATAAGCATCAATACAGACCTTTACCTGTACCATCATTATAAGTCATCAATACAGTCAGCCTTTACCTGTACCGTCATTATAAGTCATCAATACAGACCTTTACCAGTACCGTCATTATAAGTCATCAATACAGTCAGACCTTTACATGTACCGTCATTATAAGTCATCAATACAGTCAGACCTTTACCTGTACCGTCATTATAAGTCATCAATACAGTCCTTTACCTGTACCGTCATTATAAGTCATCAATACAGACCTTTACCTGTACCGTCATTATAAGTCATCAATACAGTCAGACCTGTACCTGTACCGTCATTATAAGTCATCAATACAGACCTTACCTGTACCGTCATTATAAGTCATCAATACAGTCAGACCTTTACCAGTACCGTCATTATAAGTCCTCAATAGAGTCAGATCTTTACCTGTACTGTCATTATAAGTCATCAATACAGACCTTTACCAGTACCGTCAATATAAGTCATCAATACAGTCAGACCTTTACGTGTACCGTCATTATAAGTCATCAATACAGTCCTTTACCTGTACCGTCATTATAAGTCATCAATACAGACCTTTACCAGTACCGTCAATATAAGTCATTAATACAGTCCTTTACCTGTACCGTCATTATAAGTCATCAATACAGTCAGACCTTTACCTGTACCGTCATTATAAGTCATCAATAGAGTCAGACATTTACCTGTACCGTCATTATAAGTCATCAATACAGTCCTTTACCTGTACCGTCATTATAAGTCATCAATGCAGACCTTTACCTGTACCGTCATTATAAGTCATCAATACAGACCTTTACCTGTACCGTCATTATAAGTCATCAATACAGTCAGACCTTTACCTGTACCGTCATTATAAGTCATCAATAACAATAATAATAATAATAATAATAATTACAATATTTATATAGCGCAAAATCTTGATAAAATCAAATCTAAGCGCTGAAGCAGACACACACGCAGGCACGCACGCCCGCACACACACGCACGCACACACACAGAACACACACACACACACACACACACACACACACACCCACACACACGCATGGCTATAAATGGGGAGAAAGAATAAAAGCAATAAAAGCAAGAATAAAAGCAATGGAAAATTATAGAGAGCATAGCATACAATTATATATTATAACCATGTGATTCCCTCCGAGCGGAGACAGGCTGCAGAGGGGAGGGTTGAGTGAGGTTAGGATTTTATAGGAGAGAAAAGGTGAGTTTTGAGAGCGGACTTGAAGGAGACAAAAGTAGGTTGCTGACGGACTGAGAGAGGAAGTTTGTTCCAGGAGAGTGGACCAGAAACAGAGAAGGCTCGTGGACCATAGGTATTGAGCTTAGTGCGTGGAAAGCGAAGAGTCAGAGGATCAGAGGCAGAGCGGAGGGTACGTGAGGGAACATAGATCTCAAGTAGGCTTGACAGGTAATCGGGGGCTGCGTTATTGAGGCTTTTGTAGCACATGGTGTCTAGTTTGTACTGTATGCGCTTTGATACAGGGAGCCAGTGAAGTTGTGCCAGGAGAGGAGATATGTGGTCAGCTTTTTTCTTTTTGAGTACAAGGCGTGCAGCATTGTTTTGAATGCGCTGTAGGATGTGAATGGTGGAGGCAGGAAGACCAGACAGGAGTGAATTGCAATAGTCAATGCGAGACATTATGAAGGAGAGAACGAGTTTTGCAGTTGTTTCGACAGAGAGATACTTCCTGATCAGCTTTATACGATGGAGATGATAGTAGCAGGATCTGGCAGTTTGAGAAACAAAGTTGTTCATGGAGAGGGTAGAGTCAATGCAGACACCAAGGTTTTTTAGCTGAATCAGAAATTGGGACTGATGTGTTACATAATGGGAGAGAAAGAGGAGGCAGCTGAGAAAGTTTCTGACGGGTGCCAATGAGGATAGCTTCTGTTTTGTCGTCATTAAGCTGAAGTCTATTGTGTGTCATCCAGTTCTTAATGTCCGAGTAACACTCAGTGGTGCGAGTCAACAGGCGCTGTATATTATCAGGTGAGTCACTGTCTTGAAGTTGGGTGTCATCAGCATAGAAGTGGTGTTTTATAGAATGGGAGTTGGTGATGGTGGACAGGGGGGAGGTGTAAAGAGTGAAAAGAACAGGGCCAAGGACAGATCCTTGTGGAACACCACAGGTCAGGTATGCAGGTTGAGAGTAAGTGCCATTGATGAGAACGGTTTGTTTTCTGTTTGATAGGTATGAAGTGAACCAAGACAGAGCAATGTCAGAGATGCCAAAAGTATGATGAAGTCTAGAAAGGAGAATACCATGATCAATGGTATCAAAGGCTGCAGACAGATCAAGGAGTGTGAGGAGAGAGACTCTGCCAGTATCAGTTGCAAGGAGGAGATTGTTGAGAATGTGTAGTAGGGCAGTTTCAGTGCTATGGCACTGGCGGTAGGCTGACTGGAAAGGATTGAGGAGATTGTTGGCAGACAGGTGAGAGTTCAGCTGGTTGAGGACGACTTTTTCAAGGAGTTTTGACAAGAAAGAGAGATTAGAGATAGGCCGGTAATTTTTCAGTTCATTTGGATCTAAATTGTGTTTCTTGAGGAGAGGGTGAACAATAGCAGACTTGAAAGAATCTGGGACAGTTCCAGTTTGAAGAGAAGTGTTGATGATGTCAGTGATGAATGGGAGGAGAGTAGGGAGACAGTCGGCGTAGACAGAACCTGGAAGAGGATCCAGTTCGCAGGTTTTGAACGACATGGATCTGATTGTGTTGAGAATTTCTTCTTGTGAGACTGGGGTAAAAGTAGTAAGAGGTGTGCCAGAGAAGGAAGGGTCAGGTGGGCATGGTTGACAGGGTGTCCTGTCAAGCCTGTCACGAAGAGTTTGTATTTTGGTGGTGAAATAGTTGGAGAATACAGATGGGAGTTCTTCATTTGTATGTTTTGTTGGGAGAGGTAAATCTTTTCGTGTGCCAAGGAGATGATTCATGGTTGTAAAGAGTTCTTTTGAAGAAGAGGCATTCAGGATTTTGGTTTGGAAATAGCTTGTTTTTGCTGATGCAATGAGGGTGGATACTTTTGTTTTAGAGGCTTGGAAAAGTTGCCTGTGTACAGTGAGTTTGGATTTGCGCCAGCGGCGCTCTGCTCTGCGGCGGGCACGTTTTGCACAGGCGATCTCATGAGTGAGCCAGGGGGTAGGGGGGCGGTCAGGTAAAAGACGGGTTGTGGCTGGAGCATGAGTGTCCAGAAGATGGTGGAGAGTAGTATAGAATTCATCGGCAAGGTTATGTGACTTTTCAGAAAGGAGACGGGAGGCATCAGATGAAAATGTGGAGAGGACGATAGATTTGAGATTGCGTCGAGTCACTGTGTACAGTCCTTTACCTGTACCGTCATTATAAGTCATCAATACAGACCTTTACCTGTACCGTCATTATAAGTCATCAATACAGTCCTTTACCTGTACCGTCATTATAAGTCATCAATACAGTCTTTTACCTGTACCGTCATTATATGTCATCAATACAGACCTTTACCTGTACTGTCATTATAAGTCATCAATACAGACCTTTACCTGTACCGTCATTATAAGTCATCAATACAGTCAGTCCTTTACCTGTACCGTCATTATAAGTCATCAATACAGACCTTTACCTGTACCGTCATTATAAGTCATCAATACGGTCAGAGCTTTACCAGTACCGTCATTATAAGTCATCAATACAGTCAGACCTTTACCTGTACCGTCATTATAAGTCATCAATACAGTCACACCTTTACCTGTACCGTCATTATGTCATCAATACAGACCTTTACCTGTACCGTCATTATAAGTCATCAATACAGTCCTTTACCTGTACCGTCATTATAAGACATCAATAAAGTCCTTTACCTGTACCGTCATTATAAGTCATCAATACAGTCCTTTACCTGTACCGTCATTATAAGTCATCAATACAGACCTTTACCAGTACCGTCATTATAAGTCATCAATACAGTCAGACCTTTACCTGTACCGTCATTATAAGTCATCAATACAGTCACACCTTTACCTGTACCGTCATTATAAGTCATCAATACAGTCCTTTACCTGTACCGTCATTATAAGTCATCAATACAGACCTTTACCTGTACCGGCATTATAAGTCATCAATACAGTCAGACCTTTACCTGTACCGTCATTATAAGTCATCAATACAGACCTTACCTGTACCGTCATTATAAGTCATCAATACAGTCAGACCTTTACCAGTACCGTCATTATAAGTCATCAATACAGTCAGATCTTTACCTGTACCGTCATTATAAGTCATCAATACAGACCTTTACCTGTACCGTCAATATAAGTCATCAATACAGTCAGACCTTTACGTGTACCGTCATTATAAGTCATCAATACAGTCCTTTACCTGTACCGTCATTATAAGTCATCAATACAGACCTTTACCAGTACCGTCAATATAAGTCATTAATACAGTCCTTTACCTGTACCGTCATTATAAGTCATCAATACAGTCAGACCTTTACCTGTACCGTCATTATAAGTCATCAATACAGTCAGACCTTTACCTGTACCGTCATTATAAGTCATCAATACAGTCAGACCTTTACCTGTACCGTCATTATAAGTCATCAAAACAGTCCTTTACCTGTACCGTCATTAAAAGTCATCAATACTGTCCTTTACCTGTACCGTCATTATAAGCCATCAATACAGACCTTTACCTGTACCATCATTATAAGTCATCAATACAGTCAGTCCTTTACCTGTACCGTCATTATAAGTCATCAATACAGACCTTTACCAGTACCGTCATTATAAGTCATCAATACAGTCAGACCTTTACATGTACCGTCATTATAAGTCATCAATACAGTCAGACCTTTACCTGTACCGTCATTATAAGTCATCAATACAGTCAGACCTTTACCTGTACCGTCATTATAAGTCATCAATACAGTCCTTTACCTGTACCGTCATTATAAGTCATCAATACAGTCCTTTACATGTACCGTCATTATAAGTCATCAATACAGTCCTTTACATGTACCGTCATTATAAGTCATCAATACTGTCCTTTTCCTGTACCGTCATTATAAGTCATCAATACAGACCTTTACCTGTACCGTCATTATAAGTCATCAATACAGTCAGTCCTTTACCTGTACCGTCATTATAAGTCATCAATACAGTCCTTTACCTGTACCGTCATTATAAGACATCAATAAAGTCCTTTACCTGTACCGTCATTATAAGTCATCAATACAGTCCTTTACCTGTACCGTCATTATAAGTCATCAATACAGACCTTTACCAGTACCGTCATTATAAGTCATCAATACAGTCAGACCTTTACCTGTACCATCATTATAAGTCATCAATACAGTCACACCTTTACCTGTACCGTCATTATAAGTCATCAATACAGTCCTTTACCTGTACCGTCATTATAAGTCATCAATACAGACCTTTACCTGTACCGTCATTATAAGTCATCAATACAGTCAGACCTGTACCTGTACCGTCATTATAAGTCATCAATACAGACCTTACCTGTACCGTCATTATAAGTCATCAATACAGTCAGACCTTTACCAGTACCGTCATTATAAGTCCTCAATAGAGTCAGATCTTTACCTGTACTGTCATTATAAGTCATCAATACAGACCTTTACCAGTACCGTCAATATAAGTCATCAATACAGTCAGACCTTTACGTGTACCGTCATTATAAGTCATCAATACAGTCCTTTACCTGTACCGTCATTATAAGTCATCAATACAGACCTTTACCAGTACCGTCAATATAAGTCATTAATACAGTCCTTTACCTGTACCGTCATTATAAGTCATCAATACAGTCAGACCTTTACCTGTACCGTCATTATAAGTCATCAATAGAGTCAGACATTTACCTGTACCGTCATTATAAGTCATCAATACAGTCCTTTACCTGTACCGTCATTATAAGTCATCAATGCAGACCTTTACCTGTACCGTCATTATAAGTCATCAATACAGACCTTTACCTGTACCGTCATTATAAGTCATCAATACAGTCAGACCTTTACCTTTACCGTCATTATAAGTCATCAATAATAATAATAATAATAATAATAATTACAATATTTATATAGCGCAAAATCTTGATAAAATCAAATCTAAGCGCTGAAGCAGACACACACGCAGGCACGCACGCCCGCACACACACGCACGCACACACACAGACACACACACACACACACACACACACACACACACACACACACACCCACACACACGCATGGCTATAAATGGGGAGAAAGAATAAAAGCAATAAAAGCAAGAATAAAAGCAATGGAAAATTATAGAGAGCATAGCATACAATTATATATTATAACCATGTGATTCCCTCCGAGCGGAGACAGGCTGCAGAGGGGAGGGTTGAGTGAGGTTAGGATTTTATAGGAGAGAAAAGGTGAGTTTTGAGAGCGGACTTGAAGGAGACAAAAGTAGGTTGCTGACGGACTGAGAGAGGAAGTTTGTTCCAGGAGAGTGGACCAGAAACAGAGAAGGCTCGTGGACCATAGGTATTGAGCTTAGTGCGTGGAAAGCGAAGAGTCAGAGGATCAGAGGCAGAGCGGAGGGTACGTGAGGGAACATAGATCTCAAGTAGGCTTGACAGGTAATCGGGGGCTGCGTTATTGAGGCTTTTGTAGCACATGGTGTCTAGTTTGTACTGTATGCGCTTTGATACAGGGAGCCAGTGAAGTTGTGCCAGGAGAGGAGATATGTGGTCAGCTTTTTTCTTTTTGAGTACAAGGCGTGCAGCATTGTTTTGAATGCGCTGTAGGATGTGAATGGTGGAGGCAGGAAGACCAGACAGGAGTGAATTGCAATAGTCAATGCGAGACATTATGAAGGAGAGAACGAGTTTTGCAGTTGTTTCGACAGAGAGATACTTCCTGATCAGCTTTATACGATGGAGATGATAGTAGCAGGATCTGGCAGTTTGAGAAACAAAGTTGTTCATGGAGAGGGTAGAGTCAATGCAGACACCAAGGTTTTTAGCTGAATCAGAAATTGGGACTGATGTGTTACATAATGGGAGAGAAAGAGGAGGCAGCTGAGAAAGTTTCTGACGGGTGCCAATGAGGATAGCTTCTGTTTTGTCGTCATTAAGCTGAAGTCTATTGTGTGTCATCCAGTTCTTAATGTCCGAGTAACACTCAGTGGTGCGAGTCAACAGGCGCTGTATATTATCAGGTGAGTCACTGTCTTGAAGTTGGGTGTCATCAGCATAGAAGTGGTGTTTTATAGAATGGGAGTTGGTGATGGTGGACAGGGGGAGGTGTAAAGAGTGAAAAGAACAGGGCCAAGGACAGATCCTTGTGGAACACCACAGGTCAGGTATGCAGGTTGAGAGTAAGTGCCATTGATGAGAACGGTTTGTTTTCTGTTTGATAGGTATGAAGTGAACCAAGACAGAGCAATGTCAGAGATGCCAAAAGTATGATGAAGTCTAGAAAGGAGAATACCATGATCAATGGTATCAAAGGCTGCAGACAGATCAAGGAGTGTGAGGAGAGAGACTCTGCCAGTATCAGTTGCAAGGAGGAGATTGTTGAGAATGTGTAGTAGGGCAGTTTCAGTGCTATGGCACTGGCGGTAGGCTGACTGGAAAGGATTGAGGAGATTGTTGGCAGACAGGTGAGAGTTCAGCTGGTTGAGGACGACTTTTTCAAGGAGTTTTGACAAGAAAGAGAGATTAGAGATAGGCCGGTAATTTTTCAGTTCATTTGGATCTAAATTGTGTTTCTTGAGGAGAGGGTGAACAATAGCAGACTTGAAAGAATCTGGGACAGTTCCAGTTTGAAGAGAAGTGTTGATGATGTCAGTGATGAATGGGAGGAGAGTAGGGAGACAGTCGGCGTAGACAGAACCTGGAAGAGGATCCAGTTCGCAGGTTTTGAACGACATGGATCTGATTGTGTTGAGAATTTCTTCTTGTGAGACTGGGGTAAAAGTAGTAAGAGGTGTGCCAGAGAAGGAAGGGTCAGGTGGGCATGGTTGACAGGGTGTCCTGTCAAGCCTGTCACGAAGAGTTTGTATTTTGGTGGTGAAATAGTTGGAGAATACAGATGGGAGTTCTTCATTTGTATGTTTTGTTGGGAGAGGTAAATCTTTTCGTGTGCCAAGGAGATGATTCATGGTTGTAAAGAGTTCTTTTGAAGAAGAGGCATTCAGGATTTTGGTTTGGAAATAGCTTGTTTTTGCTGATGCAATGAGGGTGGATACTTTTGTTTTAGAGGCTTGGAAAAGTTGCCTGTGTACAGTGAGTTTGGATTTGCGCCAGCGGCGCTCTGCTCTGCGGCGGGCACGTTTTGCACAGGCGATCTCATGAGTGAGCCAGGGGGTAGGGGGGCGGTCAGGTAAAAGACGGGTTGTGGCTGGAGCATGAGTGTCCAGAAGATGGTGGAGAGTAGTATAGAATTCATCGGCAAGGTTATGTGACTTTTCAGAAAGGAGACGGGAGGCATCAGATGAAAATGTGGAGAGGACGATAGATTTGAGATTGCGTCGAGTCACTGTGTACAGTCCTTTACCTGTACCGTCATTATAAGTCATCAATACAGACCTTTACCTGTACCGTCATTATAAGTCATCAATACAGTCCTTTACCTGTACCGTCATTATAAGTCATCAATACAGTCTTTTACCTGTACCGTCATTATATGTCATCAATACAGACCTTTACCTGTACTGTCATTATAAGTCATCAATACAGACCTTTACCTGTACCGTCATTATAAGTCATCAATACAGTCAGTCCTTTACCTGTACCGTCATTATAAGTCATCAATACAGACCTTTACCTGTACCGTCATTATAAGTCATCAATACGGTCAGAGCTTTACCAGTACCGTCATTATAAGTCATCAATACAGTCAGACCTTTACCTGTACCGTCATTATAAGTCATCAATACAGTCACACCTTTACCTGTACCGTCATTATGTCATCAATACAGACCTTTACCTGTACCGTCATTATAAGTCATCAATACAGTCCTTTACCTGTACCGTCATTATAAGACATCAATAAAGTCCTTTACCTGTACCGTCATTATAAGTCATCAATACAGTCCTTTACCTGTACCGTCATTATAAGTCATCAATACAGACCTTTACCAGTACCGTCATTATAAGTCATCAATACAGTCAGACCTTTACCTGTACCGTCATTATAAGTCATCAATACAGTCACACCTTTACCTGTACCGTCATTATAAGTCATCAATACAGTCCTTTACCTGTACCGCATTATAAGTCATCAATACAGACCTTTACCTGTACCGGCATTATAAGTCATCAATACAGTCAGACCTTTACCTGTACCGTCATTATAAGTCATCAATACAGACCTTACCTGTACCGTCATTATAAGTCATCAATACAGTCAGACTTTACCAGTACCGTCATTATAAGTCATCAATACAGTCAGATCTTTACCTGTACCGTCATTATAAGTCATCAATACAGACCTTTACCTGTACCGTCATTTTAAGTCATCAATACAGTCAGACCTTTACGTGTACCGTCATTATAAGTCATCAATACAGTCCTTTACCTGTACCGTCATTATAAGTCATCAATACAGACCTTTACCAGTACCGTCAATATAAGTCATTAATACAGTCCTTTACCTGTACCGTCATTATAAGTCATCAATACAGTCAGACCTTTACCTGTACCGTCATTATAAGTCATCAATACAGTCAGACCTTTACCTGTACCGTCATTATAAGTCATCAATACAGTCAGACCTTTACCTGTACCGTCATTATAAGTCATCAAAACAGTCCTTTACCTGTACCGTCATTAATAAGTCATCAATACTGTCCTTTACCTGTACCGTCATTATAAGCCATCAATACAGTCCTTTACCTGTACCATCATTATAAGTCATCAATACAGTCAGTCCTTTACCTGTACCGTCATTATAAGTCATCAATACAGACCTTTACCAGTACCGTCATTATAAGTCATCAATACAGTCAGACCTTTACATGTACCGTCATTATAAGTCATCAATACAGTCAGACCTTTACCTGTACCGTCATTATAAGTCATCAATACAGTCAGACCTTTACCAGTACCGTCATTATAAGTCATCAATACAGTCAGACCTTTACATGTACCGTCATTATAAGTCATCAATACAGTCAGACCTTTACCTGTACCGTCATTATAAGTCATCAATACAGTCAGACCTTTACCTGTACCGTCATTATAAGTCATCAATACAGTCAGACCATTACCGTACCGTCATTATAAGTCATCAATACAGTCAGACCTTTACCTGTACCGTCATTATAAGTCATCAATACAGTCCTTTACCTGTACCGTCATTATAAGTCATCAATACAGTCCTTTACATGTACCGTCATTATAAGTCATCAATACAGTCCTTTACCGTCATTATAAGTCATCAAACAGACCTTTACCTGTACCGTCATTATAAGTCATCAATACAGTGCCTTTACCTGTACCGTCATTATAAGTCATCAATACAGTCCTTTACTGTCGTCATTATAAGTCATCAATACAGTCCTTTACCTTACCGCATTAATCATCAATACGCCTTTACCTGTACCGTATATAAGTCATCAATAAGTCTTTACCTTACCGTCATTATAAGTCATCAATACAGTCCTTTACCTGTCTCATGTCTCACGTCGGCCGACCTGTGCGTCATATATTCCTACAGTGCCTCGACTCATTGCTAAGTCTCCACTCTATTCTTCAAGTTTTGAGTTTAAATATCAGGTCCGTCTTTTCTCTTCTTACTTACCTAAAGTCATCAATCGTCCCTTACGATCGTTAACAATCAGTTTCCTCCGTTTATATATAGAAGCTTCGTGTATAACCTCTTCGTAGCTTTATAGCTATCGTCCTTGACCTCAAGTCAACCACCTCGCTTATCTTTCATCCTCTTTCTCATTGTCCATGCCTTCCGCGTATAATCATCAACAGCTTAATTTATCATAGTTTTCTGTGTCTTTAAGTTCAATACCATACTTCTCCATTAATCTCATCTTAGTCTTTTAGCTGTTCCTGTGTCTTATATTAAATATCTAACGTCTACATTTCAAGTTTTACCTGTACCGTCATTATAAGTCATCAATACAGCCTTACTGTACCGTCATTATAATCATCAATACAGCCTTACCTTACGTCATATAAGTCATCAATACAGTCCTTACTGTACGTCATTATAAGTCATCAATACGCTTTACCTGTACGTATTATAAGTCATATGACCTTTACCTACCGCATTAATCTAATCGCTTTACTGACCGTATTATAAGTCATCACAGGCCTTGTCCGTTATAATAACAATATGCCTTTACCGTACCGCATTATAGTCTAATACAACCTTATGTATATAAGTCATCAATCATCAGCCTTTACTGTACGTCATTATAAGTCATAATACAGCCTTTCCTGTACCGTCATTATAAGTCATCAATACAGTCTTACTGTACCGTCATATAAGTCATCAATACAGCCTTTCTGTACCGTCATTATAAGTCATCAATACAGTCCTTTACCTGTACCGTCTTATAAGTCATCAATACAGACCTTTCTGTACCGTCATTATAGTCATCAATACAGTCAGACTTACCTACGTCATTATAAGTTAATAAGCTTACCTGTACCGTCATTATAAGTCATCATACAGTCCTTTACCTGTACCGTCATTATAATCATATACAGCCTTTACCTGTTCGTCATTATAAGTCATCAATACGCCTTTACCTGTACCGTCATTAAATCATCAATACAGTCCTTTACTGTACCGTCATTATAAGTCTCAATACAGTCTTTACTGTACGTCATTATAATCATCAATACAGTCGACTTTACTGTACCGTCATTATAAGTCATCATACAGTCAGACCTTACGTACGTCATTATAAGTCATCATACTGCCTTTACGTACCGTCATTATAAGTCATCAATACAGTCTTTACCTGTACCGTCATTATAAGTCTCAAACGTCCTTTACTGTACCGTCATATAAGTCATCATCATACTTTACCGTACGTCATTATAATCATCAATACATCCCTTTACCGTACGTCATTATAATCATCAATCAGCCTTACTTACCGTCATTAAAGTCATCATACAGCCTTTACGTACCGTCATTATAATCATCATACAGAGCTTTACCTTACGCATTATAATCATCAATCGTCCTTTACCTTACCGTCATTATAAGTCATCATACAGTCACCTTTACCAGTACGTCATTATAATCATCAATACAGTCTTTACCGACGTCATTATAATCATCAATACAGTCTTTCCTGCCTCATTAAAATCATAAGACCTTTACTACGTCAATAAGTCATCAATACAGTCCTTACTGACGTCATTATAAGTCATCAATCACTTCTTAAAAAAAAAGATTATATCATCAATACAGCCTTACCTGTTCATTATAAGTCTCAATACAGTCCTTTCCTTACCGTCATTATAAGTCATCATACTCCTTACTGTACGTCTTATAAGCATCATACACTTACTGTACGTCTTATAAGTCATAAACAGCCTTTACTGTACCGTCATTATGTCATCATAAGTCTTTACCTGTACTCTTATAGTTCATACATCCTTTACGTACGTCTTATAATCATCAATACAGTCAGCTTTACGTACCGTCATTATAGTCACAAACCTTACGTACCGTCATAAAGTCTCAATACAGTCCTTACTGTACGTCTTATAAGTCATCAATACAGTCAGACTTTACTGTACCGTCATAAATCATCAATAACCTTTCTTCCGTCATTATAAGTCATCAATACAGTCCTTTACCTGTACCGTCATTATAAGTCATCAATACAGTCAGACCTTTACCTGTACCGTCATTATAAGTCATCAATGCAGTCCTTTACCTGTACCGTCATTATAAGTCATCAATACAGTCAATCCTTTACCAGTACCGTCATTATAAGTCATCAATACAGTGAGACCTTTACCAGCACCGTCATTATAAGTCATCAATACAGTCAGACCTTTACCTGTACCGTCATTATAAGTCATCAATACAGACCTTTACCTGTACCGTCATTATAAGTCATCAATACAGTCCTTTACCTGTACCGTCAGTATAAGTCATCAATACAGTCAGTCCTTTACCTGTACCGTCATTATAAGTCATCAATACAGTCAGAACTTTACTGTACCGTCATTATAAGTCTCAATACAGTCAGACCTTTACCTGTACCGTCATTATAAGTCATCAATACAGTCCAGACCTTTACCTATACCGTAATTATAAATCATCAATACAGTCAGACCTTTACCTGTACCGTCATTATAAGTCATCAATACAGTCAGACCTTTACCAGTACCGTCATTATAAGTCATTAATACAGGCAGACCTTTACCAGTACCGTCATTATAAGTCATCAATACAGTCCTTTACCTGTACCGTCATTATAAGTCATCAATACAGTCCTTTACCTGTACCGTCATTATAAGTCATCAATACAGTCAGACCTTTACCTGTACTGTCATTATAAGTCATCAATACAGTCAGACCTTTACCTGTATCGTAATTATAAGTCATCAATACAGTCAGACCTTTACCTGTACCGTCATTATAAGTCATCAATACAGTCAGACCTTTACCAGTACCGTAATTATAAGTCATCAATAAAGTCAGAACTTTACCAGTACCGTAATTCAGGCCAGAAGCAACGTCAGGTCTGGAATCCACTTCAAACATGGCGGTCCATTGTCAAGTAATTTGTCAAACAAGATCTTTTCTCCTCGTGAAGTTTGCGTCCTCCACACGATCCGTACGGCAGTCTCACAGGTTTCTTTTCTTACAAATTTGCCGATCGATTTACGTAATATGCCAGACTATAGAAAACTATACGTACAGTCTTCTGTGGCGGAGTACATAATACAATGACTATATAGTTTTCTGGTACCAGAGTACCTGCTAAATCCGATATATTGACGAGAATTGTATATGTTTGATTAGTTGATTTTAATCTGTCAATTATTCTTGTGTGTTCACTCTTTCAAGGGGATTTGTGTTGGAATGCCTTCTTTGGAATGTTGACTCATGAGATCGTTAATGGATGTAGTCTTTGAAAGAATGTTATTTGCTTCTTTCAGGTGATTTTAGTCTTCACTCCCTTGTCATGGTGATTTGTTTTGTTGTTCACTCCCCTGTCAATGGTGATTTTGTTGTATGTTCTGTTCACCCCTTGTCAATGGATTTTGTTGTATGTGTTCTTCACTCCTTGTTAGTTTCACTCCCCTTGTCAATGGTGATTTTGTTGTATGTTGTCTTCACTCCCCTTGTCAATGGTGATTTGTTGTATGTTGTCTTCACTCCCCTTGTCAATGGTGATTTATGTTGTAGTGTTGTTCTTCACTCCCCTTGTCAATGGTGATTTTGTTGTAGTGCTTGTTCTTCACTCACCCTTGTCATGGTGATTGTTGTATTTGTCTTCACCCCCTTGTCATGTGATTTTGTTGTATGTTGTTCTTCACTCCCCTTGTCAATGGTGATTTGTTGAGTTTCTCCTGTGTATGTTTAGTTGTCTTCACTCCCCTTGTCAATGGATTTGTTGATGTTGTTTCACTCCTTGTCATGTGATTTTGTGTTGTTCTTCACTCCCCTTGTCAATGGTGATTTTGTTGTAGTGTTGTTCTTCACTCCCTTGTCAATGGTGATTTTGTTGTATGTTGTTCTTCACTCCCCTTGTCAATGGTGATTTTGTTGTATGTTGTTCTTCACTCCCCTTGTCAATGGTGATTTTGTTGTATGTTGTTCTTCACTCTCCCCTTGTCAATGGTGATTTTGTTGTATGTTTGTTCTTCACTCCCCTTGTCAATGGTGATTTTGTTGTAGTTGTTCTTCACTCCCCTTGTCAATGGTGATTTTGTTGTATGTTGTTTTCACTCCCCTTGTCAATGGTGATTTGTTGTATGTTGTTCTTCACTCCCCTTGTCATGGATTTTGTTGTATGTTTCTCACTCCCCTTGTCAATGGTGATTTTGTTGTATGTTGTTCTCACTCCCCTTGTCAATGGTGATTTTGTTGTATGTTGTTCTTCACTCCCCTTGTCAATGGTGATTTTGTTGTATGTTGTTCTTCACTCCCCTTGTCAATGGTGATTTGTTGTATGTTGTTCTTCACTCCCCTTGTCAATGGTGATTTTGTTGTATGTTGTTCTCACTCCCCTGTCAATGGTGATTTTGTTGTATGTTGTTCTTCACTCCCCTTGTCAATGGTGATTTTGTTGTATGTTGTTCTTCACTCCCCTTGTCAATGGTGATTTTGTTGTATGTTGTTCTTCACTCCCCTTTAATGTGATTTTGTTGTATGTTGTTCTTCACTCCCCTTGTCAATGTGATTTTGTTGTATGTTGTTCTTCACTCCCCTTGTCAATGGTGATTTTGTTGTATGTTGTTCTCACTCCCCTTTAATGGTTGTTTATTTCTCACTCCCCTTGTCAATGGTGATTTTGTTGTATTTGTTCTTCACTCCCCTTGTCAATGGTGATTTTGTTGTATGTTGTTCTTCACTCCCCTTGTCAATGGTGATTTTGTTGTATGTTGTTCTTCACTCCCCTTGTAATGGTGATTTTGTTGTATGTTTGTTCTTCACTCCCCTTGTCATGGATTGTTTGTTTCTCCCCTTGTAAGTTTTGTTATTTGTTCTATCCCTTGTAATATTTGTTGTAGTTCTCACTCCTTGTATGATTTGTAGTGTTTCACACTATGGTGATTTTGTTGTGTTGTTCTTCACTCCCTTTGTAATGGGATTTTGTTTGTGTTTTCTCCTTGTAATGTATTTTTGTATGTTGTTCTTCATCCTTGTTAATGGTTTTTTTGTATGTTGTTTTCCTTGTATGTGATTTTGTTATGTTTTCTTCACTCCTTGTCCCTTGTCAATGGTGATTTTGTTGTAGTGTTGTTCTTCACTCCCCTTGTAATGGTGATTTTGTTGTATGTTGTTCTTCACTCCCCTTGTTAATGGTGATTTTGTTGTATGTTGTTTTTCACTCCCCTTGTCAATGGTGATTTTGTTGTATGTTGTTTTCACTCCCCTTGTCAATGGTGATTTTGTTGTATGTTGTTCTTCACTCCCCTTGTCAATGGTGATTTTGTTGTATGTTGTTCTTCACTCCCCTTGTCAATGGTGATTTTGTTGTATGTTGTTCTTCACTCCCCTTGTAATGGTGATTTTGTTGTAGTGTTGTTTTCACTCCCTTGTCAATGGTGATTTTGTTGTATGTTGTTCTCACTCCCCTTGTCAATGGTGATTTGTTGTATGTTGTTCTTCACTCCCCTTGTAATGGTGATTTTGTTGTATGTTGTTCTTCACTCCCCTTGTCAATGGTGATTTTGTTGTATGTTGTTCTTCACTCCCCTTGTCAATGGTGATTTTGTTGTAGTGTTGTTCTTCACTCCCCTTGTCAATGGTGATTTTGTTGTATGTTGTTCTTCACTCCCCTTGTCAATGGTGATTTTGTTGTAGTTGTTCTTCACTCCCCTTGTTAATGGTGATTTTGTTGTAGTGTTGTTTTCACATCCCCTTGTCAATGGTGATTTTGTTGTAGTGTTGTTCTTCACTCCCCTTGTCAATGGTGATTTTGTTGTATGTTGTTCTTCACTCCCCTTGTCAATGGTGATTTTGTTGTAGTGTTGTTCTTCACTCCCCTTGTCAATGGTGATTTTGTTGTAGTGTTGTTCTTCACTCCCCTTGTCAATGGTGATTTTGTTGTAGTGTTGTTCTTCACTCCCCTTGTCAATGGTGATTTTGTTGTATGTTGTTCTTCACTCCCCTTGTCAATGGTGATTTTGTTGTATGTTGTTCTTCACTCCCCTTGTCAATGGTGATTTTGTTGTATGTTTGTTCTTCACTCCCCTTGTCAATGGTGATTTTGTTGTAGTGTTGTTCTTCACTCCCCTTGTCAATGGTGATTTTGTTGTAGTGTTGTTCTTCACTCCCCTTGTCAATGGTGATTTTGTTGTATGTTGTTCTTCACTCCCCTTGTCAATGGTGATTTTGTTGTATGTTGTTCTTCACTCCCCTTGTCAATGGTGATTTTGTTGTATTTGTTTTCACTCCCCTTGTCAATGGTGATTTTGTTGTATGTTGTTCTTCACTCCCCTTGTCAATGGTGATTTTGTTGTAGTGTTGTTCTTCACTCCCCTTGTCAATGGTGATTTTGTTGTAGTGTTGTTCTTCACTCCCTTGTCAATGTGATTTGTTGTATGTTTTCCATCCTTGTAATGGTGATTTGTTGTATGTTGTTCTTCACTCCCCTTGTCAATGGTGATTTTGTTGTATGTTGTTCTTCACTCCCCTTGTCAATGGTGATTTTGTTGTAGTGTTGTTCTTCACTCCCCTTGTAATGGTGATTTTGTTGTATGTTGTTCTTCACTCCCCTTGTCAATGGTGATTTTGTTGTATGTTGTTCTTCACTCCCCTTGTCAATGGTGATTTTGTTGTATGTTGTTCTTCACTCCCCTTGTCAATGGTGATTTTGTTGTATGTTGTTCTTCACTCCCCTTGTTAATGGTGATTTTTGTTGTATGTTGTTCTTCACTCCCCTTGTCAATGGTGATTTTGTTGTAGTGTTGTTCTTCACTCCCCTTGTTAATGGTGATTTTGTTGTATGTTGTTTGTTCACTCCCCTTGTCAATGGTGATTTTGTTGTATGTTGTTCTTCACTCCCCTTGTCAATGGTGATTTTGTTGTAGTGTTGTTTTCACTCCCCTTGTCAATGGTGATTTTGTTGTAGTGTTGTTCTTCACTCCCCTTGTCAATGGTGATTTTGTTGTATGTTGTTCTTCACTCCCCTTGTCAATGGTGATTTGTTGTATGTTGTTCTTCACTCCCCTTGTCAATGGTGATTTTGTTGTATGTTGTTCTTCACTCCCCTTGTCAATGGTGATTTTGTTGTAGTGTTGTTCTCACTCCCCTTGTCAATGGTGATTTTGTAGTGTTGTTCTTCACTTCCCCTTGTCAATGGTGATTTTGTGTAGTGTTGTTCTTCACTCCCCTTGTCAATGGTGATTTTGTTGTAGTGTTACTTCACACTCCCCTTGTCAATGGTGATTTTGTTGTAGTGTTGTCCTCTCTCACATCCCCTTGTCAATGGTGATCTTTGTATGTAGAGATTGTCTTCACTGCCCTTGTCCAATGGTGAATTTTTTAGTAATGTATGTCTACACACCCTTGACAAGCTGATTTGTGTAGATGATTCTTCAACTCCCCTTGTCAATGGCATTTGTTAGTATGTTTCTCACTCACCTTGTACAAAGGTGAATTTTGTTTATTTGTTCTTCACTACCCCTTGTCAATGGTGATTTTGTTGTATGTGTTGTTCTTCACTCCCCTTGTCAATGGTGATTTTGTTGTATGTTTGTCTTCACTCCCCTTGTTAATGGTGATTTTTTGTATGTGTTCTTCACTCCCCTTGTCAATGGTGATTTTGTTGTAGTGTTGTTCTTCACTCCCCTTGTCAATGGTGATTTGTTGTATGTTGTTTCTTCACTCCCCTTGTCAATGGTGATTTTGTTGTATGTTGTTCTTCACTCCCCTTGTCAATGGTGATTTTGTTGTATGTTTGTTCTTCATCTCCCCTTGTCAATGGTGATTTTGTTGTATGTTTGTTTTCACTCCCCTTGTCAATGGTGATTTTGTTGTAGTGTTGTTGTTCACTCCCCCTTGTCAATGGTGATTTTGTTGTAGTGTTGTTTTCCACTCCCCTTGTCAATGGTGATTTTGTTGTATGTTGTTCTTCACTCCCCTTGTCAATGGTGATTTTGTTGTATGTTGTTCTTCACTCCCCTTGTCAATGGTGATTTTGTTGTATGTTGTTCTTCACTCCCCTTGTCAATGGTGATTTTGTTGTAGTGTTGTTGTTCACTCCCCTTGTCAATGGTGATTTTGTTGTATGTTGTTGTTCACTCCCCTTGTCAATGGTGATTTTGTTGTATGTTGTTCTTCACTCCCCTTGTCAATGGTGATTTTGTTGTAGTGCTGTTCACTCCCCTTGTCAATGGTGATTTTGTTGTATGTTGTTCTTCACTCCCCTTGTCAATGGTGATTTTGTTGTAGTGCTGTTCACTCCCCTTGTCAATGGTCATGATAGGAAAGATGCATGTCACCACTTCACGCTGAAGACGGAGTATGTAGAGTGTGCAGTAAAATAATACCTGCACAGTGTTGGCGTTTCAAGACGTGAAAAACCAACCAACCAACCATCCAACCAACCAACCAACCAATCAACCACCCAAACAACCACCCAAACAACAAACCAACCAACCTACCATGCAAGCAAGGAAGCAAGCAAGCAAACAAACACTGGCCAGTGTTAACTGTTCATAGTAGATCATGAACTCTACTGAGACTAGAAAGATACAGACAGAAAGACAGACAGACATATATATACATACATACATTCATACATGCAGACAGACAAGACAGACAGGCAAGACAGACAGGCAAGACAGACAAGACAAACAGACATACATATACATACATACATTCATACATGCAGACAGACAGACAGACATATATATACATACATACATTCATACATGCAGACAGACAGACAGACAGACAGACAGATATATATATATACATACATACATTCATACATGCAGACAGACAGACAGACAAGACAGACAGACAGACAGACAAGACAGACAGACAGACAGATATATATATATACATACCAAGGACTACTATAAAACAGGACGCGCACAGCTCAGTCTCTGACTTCGCTAGCGGAGGCCATTGCCATCTAACACTTTCTACTTCTCTAAATGTGTTTAAACTGGATTCTGACTACAATGAAAGTGGTTATGAAGGTTGTTAATGCAAATAAAATTAATTTTATGTGTTTTTATGCTTTGAAACAAGTGAACAAGCAAAGAAAACAGACAAAAACACATAACAAAAAACAAATAAACAAACTCACCAAACCGCAGCAGTTAGTCAGCTAACCTAGCCTTCTTCACAGAGGTCTGCAGCAGGACAGCATTCTTCTGGTGATCTTTCTCCAGATTTTGCAATCCATGAAGCAACACATTGGACAGATGTTTATACAGTTTTGGGCAGTCAATGTCAATGTCGTTGAAGCTGGCCAGTGTTGACAAGATAGTCATCAGTCTTCTGCGGCAGCATGCACGGTGACGCGCCTTCTTCAGAAAGCAAAGCCCAAGCTTCACTAGCTCGAAGGTAATGGCATGAGGAATGCGTAGGGAACCTCTCGACACAGTGTCCACAAAGTCCTTGACCTCACTGGTCACAAGAGGTTCTTCCTCGTTGAAGATCAGGTCACCCACACACTTGTTTTCCAGCCAGCCTGCCACATACGCCGCACTGCTATCTTCATTCACCGTCAAAGTGACTTCTGCTGTGCACCTCTCGATAGAAGCTGCATCCTCCAATACAATGGCAGTGCCCAAGCATATGTGCTCCTTTGGCTCGGGTTGGACATCGATAGACTGGAGGTACGAGGCAGCGTATCTAGCAAGACGTTTCTTGCAGGCAGAGAGCACGTCCCCTGTAGTCATAAAGGAGTTTTGCTCCCGTTGACTGCCTGTATACAGAGAATTCCCCCTCAAGCCTGTCGCTCTGTATTTCCCGCAGCAGCACATACTCAAAGCCTTCAGACATCAGCAAATAGTTGCAAAGGGCGACCAACCCTTGCATAGTCTGAACCAGGGCCTTCTTCGTGTCATGGGTAAGGCACTGTATGCGACTTGCTCCGTGGCCTGAGCCAGCCTCCTGGAAAGTCCTCAGAAATGTGCTGAGATTGGTAGAGCTTGGCCCTTGAATGGCACGATGGGGTTCGTTGAGGCGTAGATCCTGTCCTTTCCCAGACACATTCACTGCATTCCACCAGTCGATGATGGTTTGTACGAAGCCGGCAGTCTCATGGCAGCCTTTGAGTTTCAGCGCAGCCACAACCTTGTCATTGAAAACTCTCAAGACATGCTGCACATTCTGCAACTGAAGTCTGGAAGGGTTGACAGCGGCCTGGGTGAGAGGGGTAGTCTTCAGAATGCTGTTTTTCTCTTCTTCGTAGACTTGCTTGACGTCAGCAAACGATGCCGTAGTTTGGTTGTCAAGACTGATCTTCTGGCACTTTTCGCTGAGCCAGTTGTTTCGAATGCACTTCAGGAGATGCACAGTGTCAAACAGCAGAAACCAAACACGTCTGTCGTCCAGTGGATGCTTGGCTGTTGCACTACACTCTCCTGGTCGGTCAAACAACTTGCAGTACTGTTGGTTCACCTTGTGATTGTCTGTGATGGAACCTATCACGCGCCCACCGGACCTCTCAACTGCAGCTGCCGCCTCTTTCACAATATCCAGCTGAAATGCTGCTGTCAACTTGTGCACAGGTGTGATGGAAATCATCAGAGATGGCCCTTCAAGAGATAAAAGAACGCTTTTAACAACAACAACAACACAGCAACACTAACAACAACACCATCATCATCATTATCACCAGCACGCACAAGAACAATAACAACTACGACAATAATAACAACAACAACCATGATAATAATAATAATAATAATAATAATAATAATATTAATAATGATAATAATAATGATGATGATGATGATGATGATGATAATGATGAGGATGATCATAATAATAATAATAAAAAAAATAATAAAAAAATAATAATAATAATTACCTTTTTGCAATGACTTCATCATGACAGCCAACATGTGGGTTGCTTTGCAGTCTGGATTATTCTTTGCCATGCCACTCAGCACCCCACCAGAAAATGCCACAGTTGGTCGAATCTGGACTTCATCCACCAAGAGGAAAACATTTTGCTGTTGCGGTTTCTGCAATTTATTGAAAGTTTTCCGCAGCACTTCATCTTTGTCCACAGATGCCACACAGGACTGAATCTTGCGCTTACTTGGCAGCACCAAGTAGTCTCTTAGCTGGTCATAGCTGCAGTGAGGAAATATTTCCATGGCAAGCAAAAGTCATGCATAGAGAACTGTTTTTGTGCCAGGAGTTCCAACTGACGAACCAAAAACACCAACTTTTTCTCTTTCTTTGTGTCCCTACACCCTAAGCTACAGTCTGATGTGTGAGCTTGAAGCACAGTCACAACATTTTTTAGCACATCATCTATTGGAAGATCATAATTTACTGCCAAACGCACGGCTTCGTGAAACTGGGAATAAGATCTCAAACCGTTGTTAGGATGTAGTATCTTACTCAGTGGAACTTTGATGCCATTTTTGAATGCTGTGAGGGTGAGTGGAGTGGAGAGTGTCGGCTTGTTTTCCACAATGACTGAAATTCTACACTCATGAAAGTTTTCTGTCATAAACAAGCACACAAATCTTTCTTCTGACCTTGATATTATTACATTGTTGTACTTTTTGTGAAGGTCTCTGTCAGGAGTGAATGTGGCAAATGAAGAGATGGTATCCTTCTGCATGAAATAACGAAGTTGTTGATCTTCCCTTTTCGCCGGACGAGATGAAGGCTTTACAGTTGGCAGGCATGATGTCCGCACATTTTTAAAAACACTAGGAGGGATCGCAGGTCGTGTAGAACCACCAGGCAGTTTGACCATAGGAGGATCAACACCCCAATGTCTTTCACAAATGAAAAACTTGTCAGGATCGACAACAAAGTTTACACGTGGTGGAAGCACATCAAGCCACTTTTGCCTATCACTGGCGTCTTTTGGCAGTCGAAACACACGGCACCTGTTTCCTTGTTGTAATTACCGGTACACTGCACTACACCACACTTGTTTGGCATCTTGAAATCGCAAAAACAACAACAAACTTCGTAAACAAATTGAATTTCCCACCTGGGCCTAGATCTGATGTTTTGAAACAAGCCGAAGAATAACCATTTCCGGCGGTTCACCTTCCGCAAAACAAATAGTGCTTATTGTGCGCCGCTAAAACTAAAGAAACACGTTCGGAAACAAACATTATAGCTTTTCAATGTTTTGTTTGTATCATTACAAATCATTGACATGTAATTTTAGATATTAACAAAATGCATTTATAAATCAGTAAATCAGTCCGTGTTCCTACGCCACGCAGTAAAAGTAGTCCTCAGCCAGCGAAGTGTCTGACCACTACCGCGAACTGGCCTCCGCTAGCGAAGTCAGAGGCTGAGCTGTGCGCGTCCTGTTTTATAGTAGTCCTTGACACATACATACATTCATACATGCAGACAGACAGACAGACAGACAGATATATATATATATACATACATACATTCATACATGCAGACAGAAAAGACAAGACAGACAGACAGACAGACAGACAAGACAGACAGACAGACAGACAAGACAGACAGACAAGACAGACAAGACAGACAAGACAGACAGACCAGACAGACAGACAAGACAGATAAGACAGACAAACCAGACAGATAAGACAGACAGATAGACAGACAAACCAGACAGACAGACAAGACAGACAAGACAGACAAACCAGACAGACAGACAGACAAGACAGACAAGACAGACAAGACAGACAAGACAGACAAGACAGACAAGACACACAGACCAGACAGACATACACGCCAAAGTCACCGCGTTATTTGTGTGTTCCTCTACTTGACAACAGGTACCAGCATGAAGTACAGCAGTGTGCTTTGTCAGGTGTTAAAAAAGTCATTGCGCACTTTTTAACAGTTTACTGGCGGCATACTGATCATACGGATGCGAGGCGTGGACGGTCAACAAACAAAGCCAGAAGAAGATTGAGGCAGCCGAGATGTGGTTTCTAAGAAGGATGTTGAGAGTTCCATGGACAGCAAAGAAAACAAACGAGACAGTCTTGATGGAGGCAGACACAAGTAGATCACTCATAAGGAAGATTAGGACAAGACAGGCAACATTTATAGGCCATTTTATGAGGAAGGGGGATTTGGAGCACCTGGTCACAACGGGAAAGCTGGAGGGAAAGAGAGCACTAGGTAGACCCAGGGAGAAAATGCTGGACGGACTTGCAGAGTGGCTGTGGACGAGGAGGGTGGGAGAGATGCTAGGGGCAACGAGAGATAGAGAAAGATGGAAGTCCATGATCGC
>JAPXFY010000020.1:71009601-71012101 GCA_030674185.1 Monoplex corrugatus
GCTTCTTCATTCCTTCCTTCTTCCTCTCTTCCCTTTCTCTCCTTCTTCATTCCTTCCTTCTTCCTCTCTTCCCTTCCTCTCCTTCTTCATTACTTCCTTCTTCCTCTCTTCCCTTTCTCTCCTTCTTCTTTCCTTCCTTCTTCCTCTCTTCCCTTTCTCTCCTTCTTCATTCCTTCCTTCTTCCTTTCTTCCCTTATTCATTCATTCCTTCATCCTCTCTTCCCTTCCTCTCCTTCTTCATTCCTTCCTTTATCCTCTCTTCCCTTCCTCTCCTTCTTCATTCCTTCCTTCTTCCTCTCTTCCTTTCCTCTCTTCCTTTCTTTCTCCTCTCTTCCTTTCTTTCTCCTCTCTTCCTTTCTTTCTCCTCTCTTCCTTTCCTCTCTTCCTTTCCTCTCTTCCTTTCTTTCTCCTCTCTTCCTTTCTTTCTCCTCTCTTCCTTTCCTTCTCCTCTCTTCCTTTCCTCTCTTCCTTCCTTTCTCCTCTCTTCCTTCCTTCTCCTCTCTTCCTTTCCTCTCTTCCTTTCTTTCTCCTCTCTTCCTTTCCTCTCTTCCTTTCTTTCTCCTCTCTTCCTTTCTTTCTCCTCTCTTCCTTCCTTTCTCCTCTCTTCCTTTCCTCTCTTCCTTTCCTTTCTTCCTTTCTTTCTCTCCTCTCTTCCTTTCTTTCTCCTCTCTTCCTTTCCTCTCTTCCTTTCCTTTCTTCCTTTCTTTCTCCTCTCTTCCTTTCTTTCTCCTCTCTTCCTTTCCTCTTCCTTTCTTTCTCCTCTCTTCCTTTCCTCTCTTCCTTTCTTTCTCCTCTCTTCCTTTCCTCTCTTCCTTTCCTCTCTTCCTTTCTTTCTCCTCTCTTCCTTTCTTTCTCCTCTCTTCCTTTCCTCTCTTCCTTTCTTTCTCCTCTCTTCCTTTCCTCTCTTCCTTTCTTTCTCCTCTCTTCCTTTCTTTCTCCTCTCTTCCTTTCTTTCTCCTCTCTTCCTTTCCTCTCTTCCTTTCCTCTCTTCCTTTCTTTCTCCTCTCTTCCTTTCTTTCTCCTCTCTTCCTTTCCTCTTCCTTTCTTTCTCCTCTCTTCCTTTCTTTCTCCTCTCTTCCTTACACCCAGATGTGAGACGAGTTTATACAGAATAGCCAGTTGTGTAGTGAGTCAGACCTGTAATTATTTATGTACTTAGTTATTTATATGTTCCGTTTTTGAAGGTAAGATACGCACATACATAATGTACACATGTCATTTACATGTAACCAAAATTATTCCAGTGGCAGGCTAATAAAATACCAGTAAATAATATAGACTAGGTAAAACATAGTCTAGTTAGGGTCTCAGGACCTGGCCAGCTCCTGGGTTTATGTGCAGGCTTAAGGCTTGTGCCATGATCACCATACACATGGCACCTGTGACGTTAGTGCATATGGAATTCATTCTGAGTGTGGAGACGCCATCTTGAGAAACTGAAACTGAAACTGAAACCTGACTCTCTTCCTCTCTTCTTCCTTCCTCTCCTCCTCCGTTCTTCCTTATTCCCTTTCTCTCTTCCTCCTCTCTTCCTTCCTCTCTTCCTTCCTCCATTCCTCCCCTCTTCCATACCGCTCTTCCTCTCTTCCTTCCCTCTTCCTTATCGCCCTTCCTCACTTCCTACCCTCTTCCTCCCGCTTCCCTCCTCCCTTCTTCTCTTCCTGTCTTCCTTCCTCACATCTCTTCCCTTCCTCCCTACCTCACCTATACCTCCTTCCTCTCTTTCTTCGTCCCTTTTCTTTTTCTTCTCTCTTCTTCCCTTTCTTCCTGTCCTCCCCTCTTTACACTTCCACCCTTCCTCTCTTCCTCCACTCTTCCTTTCCTTTCTTCTTCCCCTCTTCCCTTCCTCCCATTCTCTCTTTTCTGCCCTCCGCCTTTCCTGTCTCCCCCCTCCTTTTCACCTTATTCATCCCTTCCTCTCTTTCTCCCTTTCTTCCCTTCCAGCCATGCTCACTTCCTCCACTCCTCCCTTTGTTTTCTTCCTTCCTTCCTTTCCTCTTCCTTCGTTCCTCCCTTCCTTTCCTCTTCTCTTCCTTCCTTCCTTCCTTCTTTCCTTCCTCCACCTTTCCTCCCCTCTCTCTGCCTCTTCCCTTCGTCCTTCCTGCACTCCATCCCTCCTCCTTTCGTTTGTTTTTTCCCTTTCTCCATTGTTCCCTTACAAGGGTTAGAAACAGATGGAAGGCCATGATCGCCAACGTCATGTGGCAAGGCACTTGATGATGATGACGATTGTTCCCTTACTCTCTTCTCCTTCCTTCCTCTCCTTCCTTCCTCTCTTCCTCCTGCTCCTTCCTCCCGTCTTTACTACTTCCTCTCCTCGCTTCCCTCCCCCTCCTGGTCCTTCTTTCTTCACCGAACCACAAATACATGATGATGGATGATCTGATGACTGATGGTGATGGTGATGGATGATCTGATGACTGATGGTGATGGTGATGGACGATCTGATGACTGATGGTGATGGTGATGGATGATCTGATGACTGATGGTGATGGATGAT
>JAPXFY010000020.1:71014601-71037101 GCA_030674185.1 Monoplex corrugatus
CATATTTAATACAACAAGACAAGACAGGCACAAATTGTCGGCCAACTGGCCTTTGTCAAGCGTAAGATCACAAACAAACAAACACCAGATACAAAAATCAGGAGAGAAAGGCTGAAACTTCCCTGCTGCTCTGTCCAGTGTCTGGTGTTTCTTTGTTTGTGATCTTACGCTTGACAAAGGCCAGTTGGCCGAAAATTTGCTCCTGTCTTGTCTTGTTGTATTAAATACGCGTTCTTATTCTTTTTTCGTGGTTTTTTTGTTTGTTTGTTCCTGTTTGCTTAAACGCGGGCAGTCACACTTGTTTTGGATTTTGTGTCTTCAACTTGACAGACATAAACGAAATCAGATAAAATGAAGTAGACAAAAACGAAATTGAATGAAGTTAAACGAAAACAAAAAACAAAAAACAAAACAAAACGAAGTAAATAAGATAGAAGAAAATACGATAAAGGAAAATAAGATGAAATAAAATCAAGTTAACCCTTTGACTCCAGCTACCTACCTACCATCTGCGAAATCTTAACCCTTTGATTCCCTCACCCCATCCACCAGCTTCCTGCACAAAGCTGGCAGATGGGGTGAGGGAGTCAAAGGGTTAAGATTTTGCTTTCTTTGCTAGCATGCTTGACAATGCAGGATGCTGGTGTGGACGGGGTGCAAAAGTCAAAGGGTTAAATAAATAAAATAAAATAAAATAAAATAAAATAAAATAAAATAAAATGAAATAAGATAAAATAAGTAAAATAAATAGAATAAGATAAAATGAGATAAAATAAAACAAAACAAAATACGATAAGATGAAATAAAATGAAGTATAATAAAATAAAATAAGATAAGATAAAATAAAACAAGATTAAATAAAATAAAATAAATAAAATGAAATGAAATAAAATAAAATAAAATAAAATGCACTGAGATAAATTAGAAAAATGGAACACAATAACACAGAATAGACAGAAACAAAACATAATCAGAAAGAATAGTACGATAATACAACACACTGAGATGGAAATAAACTTAATGACCTGACACAACACAACACAACACAACACAACACAACACAACACAACACAACACAACACAACACAACACAACACAACACAACACAACACAACACAACACAACACAACACACAACACAACACAACACAACACACAACACAACACAACACAATATAACACAATACAACACAATATAATACAATAGAGTGCAATGCAATACAATACAATATAATACAACGCAGTACAATATAAATACAATGCAATACAATGTAATACAATACAGTAAAATAGGCATAGGTGAACGAGACAGGATAGAATAAAATAAAATAAAATAAAAAATAAAATAAAATAAAATAAAACAAAATAAGAAAATAAAATAAAATAAATAAAATAAAATAAATAAAATAAAATAAAATAAAAGAAAATGAGATAAAAGAAAAGAAAAGAAAAGAAAAGAAAAGAAAAGAAAAGAAAAGAAAAGAAAAGAAAGTAAAATAATAGGAAATAAAATAAAATAAAGTAAAATAAAATGAACGAAAACATAGTAAAATTAACAAAATAAAACAAAATGAAATAAAAATGAAGGAAAATAAAAGAAAGTAAAACAAAATAAAGTAAAATAGAATAAAAAAGAAGAAACTAAAGGAAAATAAAATGAAACAAAATAAAACAAAAAAAGATAAAAATGAAGAAAAATACAATACAATAAAATAAGATAAAATAGAAGAATGGAGCGGAATAAAACGGAATAAACATACAATGGAAGGAAATAGAATGAACTCAAAGACCTTATACAGTATAATCTGATGTGACAGAGCAGTGGGGGGGGGGGGGGGGTTGGGGGGGGGGGGTTGGAGAAGGGGATGGAGTGTGACGTTAGCAAGAGGACAGTCGACAGTTGTGTGAATTGTGGGCCCATCACACTGTGCAACAACACAATCACTTTAAGTCGTGTGTGTGTGTGTGTGTGTGTGTGTGTGTGTGTGTGTGTGTGTGTGTGTGTGTGTGTGTGTGTGTGTGTGTGTTTGTTTGTGTGTGTGTGTGTGTGTGTGTGTTTGTGTGTGAGTGTATGTGTGTGTGAGCGTGCGTACACGCGCATGTGAGTGTTTGTGCGTGTGTGTGTTTGTGCGTGTGTGTGTGTGTGTGTATGTGTGTGTTTGTGTTTGTGTGTGTGTGTGTGTGTGTGTGTGTGTGTGTGTGTGTGTGTGTGTGCGTGAGTGAGTGTGTGTGTGTGTGTGTGTGTGTGTGTGTGTGTTGTGTGTGTGTGTGTGTTGTGTGTGTTTGTGTGTGGGTATGTATGCATGTGTGTGGTGTGTGTGTGCATATATGCACGAGTGTGTGTGTGTGTGTGTGTGTGTGTGTGTGTGTGTATGCGCGCGGTTTGTATGTGTGTGTCTGTGTGTGTGCGTGAGTAAATGTGTGTGTGTGTGTATGTGTGTGTGTGCGTGAGTGAGTGTGTGTGTGTGTGTGTGTGTATGTGTATGTTTGTGTGTGTGTGTGTGTGAGTGTGCGTGTGTATGTGTGTGTGTATGTGTGTGTGTGTGAGTGTGTGTGTGTATGCGTGTGTGTGTGTGTTCGTTTCGTTCGTTCCTTGATTTAACGTCTTTTCACTATAAGTGATATTAGACGGGAAAAAATGGCACGGAGGATGAAATTAGGGGGGGGGGGGGGGGGGGGGAGGGGAGGGACAGAGGGGAACAGAGTAAGAGACGGAAAAAAAAATTAAAAGGAAGCGGCAAGGTCTTAAGAAAAAGGATATGGATAAACAGAGAAATGAAACTAGAACAACGCTAACATCAACAATGTAAAATATAAATCGTCATAAAAACAAAACAAAACAAAAAATAATTTTAATAACAATCTTAAAGTAACGCACTAAAAGGACTGTCAACCAATGATTCTGAAATTTTAACTGACAAAATTTGATCTGATAGTACTTCTTTAAAATGCGTTTCAAGATAGTTTCCTTGTGTAAACATCTTTGGTAAAAAGGAACGAAGCTTTCTGCAGTAAAACAAACAGTGATGCAATGTGAATTGTTCACCGCAAATACATAAAACGTTTTTACAATATTTTGTTTTCGAAGCGTTCAGTTGAATACGAATATATGTGGTAACAATTAATCTCAAATGATATAACTAGGAATATTGCAATTTTTTACAGATATTTTGAACTGAAATTTGATTCTTTTTTGAGACACAAATTTTTCTTTTAAATTTTCATGAAATCGAATCTATGATGCTATTTCTAGCGAGGTGTAAGCTTCTTTTACTGAGGTGTTAACATGTAATTATGTGGTATTTTCAGAATGGAGTGCACCGGATTTAGCTGCTCTGTCAACTACGTTGTTGCCGTGAAGACCAACGTGAGAAGGCACCCAGCATAAACTGATTTCCAAGCCATTTATCTTTAAACAGTGTATTAGATGATTTGCCTCAATAATTAAATCAGGTCTTGTGTCTGTATCAAAAGACTGTAAGGCATATAATACAGATTCTGAATCAACAAAGAGAACTACTTTGAAAGACACAGGCCGAAGGCTTATTAAATAATGCAACGCTTGAACAATAGCAACCAATTCTGCTGTATATATAGACACATTTGCCTCAATGAAAAAATACTTTTTAATGTTAAATATTGGAACATAAAAGGCTGCTCCAGCGCTCTGATTTGCTAAGACTGACCCATCGGTAAAAATGTGGAGGTGGGTACGGTACTTTTCATCGATGTGTTCACAAGCTGTGGATAGCGTAATGTTGACATTATTATCTTTTTTAACGTCTGTATAATCGAGATCAAATGTGGCCTTTAGCATTTCCCATGTAGGGATAGGCGTTATCGTTGGTTTCTCGACTATTTCATCCATTGTTATGCTGGACTGTTTGATCAGGCCAGATATGTAAGTTGCGGTTGTAATTTGTGATGAAATGTTTTTTGCTCGTTTTGGAAAGTCAATATCAGACCTGATTTTAATTTCTTTGCTTACAAAATTATTCGCTTGTGAAGTAGTTCTAATTGCAAACTTTGCTGTAGCTAGCTCACGATGGTTGTTTAGAGGTAGAATTCCAGCAACTTTGTACGTTTCCAGAGTGGAAGCATGAGTTGGTACACCTAGTGCAATTTTAAGACTTTTGCAGTCCAAATTCTGAATCTTTTTTTTTTACTAAATATTTAGGTGCATTTAAAAAAAACTTCTTGCGCGTAGGATAATTTAGACCTGACCAGCGCTGTTGACAGATGAATGAGTATATGTGTATCTATTCCCCAGGGTAATTTGCTTATTATCTTTAGAAAATTTAAGGTTTTTCGCGCTTTGTTAAAATATAATCAAAATGGACATTCCAGCTTAATTTCGACGTGATGTAATCTTCCAGAAATTTTACGACCTGTTTGTAATTTAACACTTTACCAAGCAATTTGAAAGTACGCAAGTTATTTGAATTACCACCAGGATCAAACAGCATCATGTTAGTTTTTTCTGCCGACAACGACAGACCATTTTCTAACATATAGTTTCCAAGATTATCAAGATCAATTTGATACAACTTCCTGATGAAATTCCGCGTTCTCTGTGGAGTTGTCTTTTTTAAAGTGATATTCATCCAAGTGCATATATCATCAGCATACTGTACTAAAACAACACGATTTGAAAAAGCTTTAGGAAGATCCTGTATAAGGATATTAAATAAAATAGGTGCTATCACTGAACCTTGTGGAATCCCCATGTCGAGGCGTCGTGAAGTAGAATAACTAGCTCCCACTCTTGCCAGAATTGTTCTATTAGCTGAAAAAGATTTAACGTAATTGTACATATTGCCAGATAAACCAGCAGATTTTAGCTTGAACAATAAACGTTTATGCCAAACTTGATCGTAAGCTATTTTTTACATAAAAGAAAGTAGCTAAAACACTTTTTCTGCGGGCAAACTGTTGTTTGATCTGAGTTGTAAGTTTAACCAGGTGCTCAACTGCTCAACTGCAGATCTCCCTTTTCTAAAACCTGCCTGGTTTACCGGAATAACGTTATTTTTATCACAGTAGTGTAAAAGTTTTTTTAAGACCAATCTTTCCATTTTCCTGCTTTTAATATTGGTATAACTATAGACTTTTGTCAGATTTGTGGTACAGTTCCGCTAACCCAGCATTTCTGCAAAATTTTGTGTAGGAAAATAAGATAGTTTTCAGGGAGATGTTTAATCATTTCAGTCGAAACTGCAACATCTACCGAACTCGTTTTGTTGTGTAGAAACAGTATTGTGTTTTTTAGCTCTTCTAAGGTGATTGGAGAATTAAACCAGAGATCATTCTGTGGTACTGGATCAGTGTAGATTGGGTTGTTATCTTCCATTTCTCTGTGATGGTTGCAGTCGGACCTTCAACTTAACTGTTTTCGGCAAATAGCTCCACAAATGTTTCTGTTTTGTCCATGTCTGAAGGAAATGTGTTACATGTTTCTATCATTATCGGACACCTAGGTAAGTTGGTTCCATTCCTCATTTGCTTCATTTTCGTCCAGACTTTATGGAAATCTTTGAAATCTGAAATTTCTTTTGTGCAGAATAATGCCCAATAATCTTTCTTTGCTTCAGCGATGATTTTGTTACATTGGATGTTAGCTTTTTTCATTTCCACATGATCCTCAGGTTTCCGGCTTTTGATGTAGATTTTGAATTTCTCCCTTTTATATTGAACTGCTTTCTCACATGCCTCTGTCCACCAAACATTACCCAATCGATTATTCGATCTAGAAGTTTTGAGTTTCGGAATCGATAGGTCTGCAGCGGCTAGAATTGACTCTTGGGATTTAGAAAACATGTATACATTTTGACTTTTATAATGTCTGTAATCCTGATTAGCAAGAGCAGTTCGAAATAAGGAGCAGTCTGCACGCTTGTAATTATATTTTGGAATAATATCAGGAGAGCTGTCTTTCATCCTGATGTTTTTGTCAGTTATGGTTATGATGATACATGTAGATAGACGGCCGCTTCCCAAAGTGTCTCTGTGAGTTTCCCAGGTACAGGATGGTGCTAATTCTGGTGATATCAGAGACAAATCAATGGCTGTCGCCCTGTGTTTGGAGACGTCAGGGATCCTAGTGACACTACCATCATTTAGAAGGTAAAGCGAACTATCAACGATATTTTCTACTAAACGATTGTTCGTAACAATAGAACAGTTCTTTTTCCAAAATGGGGAGTGGGAATTAAAGTCTCCACCTATTAGCCATTTACCACGCTGTTGATCTTGGATCGTGCGCAGCCATTCTGTGTTGTGGTCATTTGGACCTGTTGGTAGGTAGACTGACAAAACGTTGATGTTTAAAGAATTGCTTCATTGGGCAGTGGCAGCACAAGCGTGCAAGTCTTCGCTGGATTTCAGAACTGGGGAAGTAAGTAAGCAGTATTGTAACTCTTTGAGTATATATATCGCAGTGGATACCTTCTTCCCGTGATTCCCACATTTATATACTGGAGGATAATAATAATTGGGGAAATTGGGAAGCTTGGTAGCGACAACAGTCATCGACTGCAGAATCAAAATTTCGCACCTACTTGATGCCTGGAAATGCTCCAAGTATGCCGAATTGATGGAAAGGGATCTACAATTCCATTGCAAAAACTTGACTTGGGATTGTTGTCGCATTACTGATACTGGTTAATCTCCAACTTTCTATTAACTGTTATTTATGGACGATAATAATGAATACTTTGATTTTCTGTGTACAGGAGAGATGGACAGAAAGAAAATTACGTAATTACTTAGACTACGAAGTAAAGATAACAAAATTGTAGCAAAAACAATAAAAAGAAAATTACATAGTCCAACGTACCAATAACTTATAAAGGTCATATTAAGTTACAAGGGATAACAAATAACCAATAATCAAAATAATAGCATACACGTCTTCAAATGTACAGAGTGTATAGTCTGACCGAGTCTTGATAGTCGAACAAAATCCTAGTTTTTTTTAAATTTTTAGCAGAAGAAATGTCAGAGATGACGAGGAAAAAGTCCTGTGACATGAACGTTAAGAATTGTATATGTTATTTCGAAACATATTTCACGGCCACCATGGTGTGTAGTTGTCAAAATGGTGGTACCGTCCTCTGGAGAATCTGGAAGGGTGTAGCTGTGATGATCTTGATCTTGATGTTCTCCTAGGGGTCTCCCAAAACAGGTCTCGTGTTCCAAGATTGCCTGCAATGATGCTACTTCCTCTGGTGGTGGGGTGAATGTCGTCTTTTAGAAATTTTTGATTGGTACGAAGGTTCTCATGTGATACCAAAGAAATATTTTTCATATCAACAAGTTCAGCAGATAGGAAAGCGTTGAACAGATTTCGTTGAACCTCCATTCATGCCTGCCGTACAGGGGCAACCTTACTAACAACTAGTTTTAATTTTGGATGTTCTTGTGCCATTTGTTTTATGCCTGAAGCGAGATGTTTGCTGTTCAAATCATGCACGCCACAATGAAAAACAATACAGTCTGCAGTATCGTCACATTTGGAAAGGGCCATGTCTAATGAGCTTTTAATGTCATAAGGGGCGGTCACAGGGCACGAGTCTCCTTCGAAACCGTAAGATCGTCCCAGTCTTCTTGAGTTGACACCCCTCAACACAGAGTCGTGGACAGTGAGAACGTACGGAAGATCGTGGGTCTTTTTATGTTGTTTTGGAATATTTTCAGAGCGGGATGTTGTATGCTTGGGAATAAAATGACGTCTTTAGCTTGTATGACGTCATGACGTTATTATTATTATTATTTTTCTTTTCAGGCATTTTTGTTGCTTGCTGTTTGGTTTTGCTGCTGGGTTTTGGTGCCTTGAGGTTTCGAGCCTGTTTGTCGTCCTGCTTGCTTGTGTGGTTTTGTTTCAGTACGTCTGCATATGTGGGATGTGTGTCATGTAGATCCGTCTGTGTGTGACAGTTACGGGTTGGCATGGTGACGTTCTCTTTTTGCTGGGTTGTAAGAAGTACAAGGACAGTCTTTTCCAAAGAATTGACTTGGTCCCGCAGAGCCAGTATGATATTTTTTTAGTTCTGCCGTACTCACGCAGTCCGCCATGCTGGGAAGAGGCGCTGTGCAGGTTGTCCCACTCTGCGTGTCAGTGGGAGTCGTGGTCGGTGCACCAGATTGTAGCGTTAGCGTCAGACTCGGCCACTGTCGATTTCGGGTCCTTTTCCGTCTCTGCTCCCACGTCGCTGGCCGACATCCTCTCTCCATCATCCTTACCCTCTGAAGCGGCTTCTTGTTTCTTTTGGGCAAGGCGGCCTCTTCTCGTTCTTGTCATATTGGGCCTTTTACACGTCTTCTCCGACAGCTGAAAATGTTGTTAGTTAGGTGTCTCCGCCATCTTGAATCGTGTCCGTGTGTGTGTGTGTGTGTGTGTGTGTGTATGCATGCGTGCGGTGTGTATGTGTGTGTATATGTGCGTGAGTGTGTGTGTGTGTGTGTGTGTATATGTGTGCGAGTGTGTGTGTATAATGCGAGAGTGTGTGTGTGTGTGTGTGTGTGTGTGTGTGTGTGTGTGTGTGTGTGTATGTGCGCGTGTGTGTGTGGTGTGTTTGTGCGTGTGTGTGTGTATGCGTGTGGTGTGTGTGTATAATGCGCGAGTGTGTGTGTGTGTGTGTGTGTGTGTGCGTGTGTGTGTTTGTGCGTGTGTGTGTATGCATGTAGTGTGAGTGTATATGTGCGTGAGTGTGTGTGTGTGTGTGTGTGTGTGTGTGTGTGTGTGTGTGTGTGTGTGTGTTGTGTGTGTGTGTGAGCCAGCTGCATTGCATGCAGGACAAACAACTTGACGTGATAGACAACTGGATTGCAAAGTTTCCTTGTATGCTGGTACATCATCATCATGTGACCTGTCACATGGCGCTGGCGATCATGGCCCTTGTCGCTGCAAGTACATCTCCCACCCTCTCTGTCTTCATCCACTCCGCAAAACCATCCAATATTTCCTTTCTGGGTCAACCTGGTGTTTTTGTTCCCTCCGGTTTTCCTGGTGTGACTAGGTGCTCTAATTTCTCTTGCCTCATAACATGTCCTATAAATGTTGTTTGTCTTTTTCTAATCTTCTTCATGAACGTTCTTTTTGTGTTTGCCTCTTTCAAGACTTTCTCGTTTGTTTTCGTTGCTGTGCATGGAGCTCTTAACATTCTTCTTAGAAACTACATTTCAGCCGCCTCAATTTTGTTGGGACTATCCACGCTTCACATCCGTACAACAGTATCGGTTCTACATAACACAGAGGAACTCTTTTCCTGATGATAGTTTATAGGTATCTGTCGGTAATAACGCTTTTCATTTTATTGAATGTTGTTTTCGCTTGGCCGATTGTGCTGGCTATTTCTGTTCTCCATCTACTGTCAACCTTATCTCAGTGTTGTGCGATTTGCTGTCAACTTTATCTCAGTGTTGTGCGATTTGCTGTTGTTTTGCATGAGGGGGTTTCTTGTCTTTTATTGATCAACATTAGTTCAGTCTTCTTGCTATTTAGCACCAGCCCTTTATTTCGCCTTACTATTTCTATTATATTCACAAGTTTTTGTTGGTCTATTTCGTTTTCTGCAACTAGAACGGTGTCATTTGCATAACGAAGATTGTTTAACATTTTTCCTCCAACCTTTATCTCAGGGCATTCTTTTAGGTTTCTCATGATGGTTTCGCTGTAAAATGAAAACAAACCTAGTGATAGAACACATCCCTGCCTAAGCCTTCTTTAGATATTTTGGAAAGAGCTTATATCGTTTTCTATTCTCATTGCTGCTGTTTGTTTTCCTAATACTTATTCCTTATTGTTCTTAGATCCTTTCTGTCAACGTTGAACCTTTCTGGTTTGTTGATCCATTCTTCGTGTCTTACCCAATCAAAAGCCTTGGTATAATCAACAAAACAAATCCTCATTCAGCTCAACCCATCTTTCTTTGATTGTTCCTAGGACACACACACACACACACACACACACACACACACACACACACACACACACACACACACACACACACACACTCACACACACACACACACACACTCACACACACACACACACACACACCACACTCACACGCACACACACACACACACACACTCACACGCACACACACACATATGTACATACATATTATATATGTATATATATATATATATATATATATATTATATATGTATGTATAATGACATATATATGGCATTCATAGTTCTTTTCCCTTTAACAAATCCACATTGTTCTTCTGCTATTTCTGTTGTGATCCTGTTCCTTGTCCTCATCATAATTCACGTGGCTCAGCAAGCTGATTGTACTATGGAGCGTGCATTCTATAGCCCCTGCTTTCTTTACAAGTGCTTAGAGGTTTTTTCCAGTGTCATTAATTTCATTTAGGAGGACAGTGACTTTTTCAATACCAAATTCATCTATAATCTTCATTGTTTCTATGATAGTTTTGTCTGGTCCTGGGGCTTTTCCCGGTTTCACCTTTTTGAACTATGCCCTAACTTTGTCTTTCATTATGGGTGGTCCTGTAACGTTCTTTCTTATACCGTGTTCCTCCTTTCTGTCATCGTCAAAAAGGTCTTTTATATACTCTCCACATTTATCTAATATTTTGTCTTTTTTCGATAATAATTGTAACATCTTTAGACTGTAAGCAACCAGTTGATGCGCACGTCTTTTTTTTCCTGTGGGTTATTTCTTCAATGTTTCTGTACATAAACTTGGGATCTGTTTTGTGTTGGTCTTCTGTTTCTTTGAGCTTTGTTTCCAGCCAAGCTTCCTTAGCTTCATTGCACGTGTTCCTGATTTTTTATGTAACTTTTTGTATTCTTCCTCTTTTCCCTTTACCACCCTTCCTTCATCCACCAAGCTTAACATTTCTTCTGTCATCCACACTATCCACAAGGCAGTGGGGGTAATTTTCTCTCAGGGTTTACTCCCTTTGCCTTGTTCTCTTCCGAGACACCCACAAGGCAGTGGTGCTTTTTACCCACAGCTGGGGGTCTGGTTCGTGGGCGCCAGGGCATGTTCACACACTGGTGGGCCTACGTGCTGCACGTCTTGGGGGATCAGACCTCCTCCAGATCTCTCCAGAGTTTAGCCTGAGTCCGTGAGGTGTTTAGTTACCGTGTGTCTTGCCGCGGTGAGTCACAATGTAGGGCTTGTTAATGGAGAGGCTGTGTACTGAAGAGAGAGACTTGCGTATTCTGCTCTCCTTTTTTACAGAGTTGCAAGCAGCAGTGCTAGCCAGCGGTGCAGGCTGAAAGTGAAAGTCACTAGCCAACTCAGCAAATGCGTCACATCGACCAGTAGATACGTGTTTGACATATGTAATGTAAGCTACATTAAAATGACCCAACCCCCCGTTGACCCTTTACCTTGCCCTTCAGTCGGCTTGTAGAGAGAGGTGTTGTGGGATATAACAGGTGGTCAACAGTCAGACAGGTAGGAGACTAGTGGTCAACAGTCAGACAGGTAACATGGGTGGAGACTAGTGGTCAGCAGTCAGACAGGTAACATGGGTGGAGATTATGGTCAACAGTCAGACAGGTAACATGGGTGGAGACTAGTGGTCAGCAGTCAGACAGGTAACATGGGTGGAGACTAGTGGTCAGCAGTCAGACAGGTAACATGGGTGGAGACTAAGTCATGGCATAAATGTACAGTGTGCTGCCGGTCTGTCGAGATGACGTCGCCGTCGTCTTCTGGGTCTGAAGTCTGACATCTGGATGTCTGTAAGCTGGAAGGCTGGCTGGTTGACTGACATCTGGATGTCTGTAAGCTGGAAGGGCTGGTGGTTGACTGACATCTGGATGTCTGTAAGCTGGAAGGGCTGGCTGGTTGACTGACATCTGGATGTCTGTAAGCTGGAAGGGCTGGCTGGTTGACTGACATCTGGATGTCTGTAAGCTGGAAGGGCTGGCTGGTTGACTGACATCTGGATGTCTGTAAGCTGGAAGGGCTGGCTGGTTGACTGACATCTGGATGTCTGTAAGCTGGAAGGGCTGGCTGGTTGACTGACATCTGGATGTCTGTAAGCTGGAAGGGCTGGCTGGTTGACTGACATCTGGATGTCTGTAAGCTGGAAGGGCTGGCTGGTTGACTGGCATCTGGATGTCTGTAAGCTGGAAGGGCTGGCTGGTTGACTGACATCTGGATGTCTGTAAGCTGGAAGGGCTGGCTGGTTGACTGGCATGCTGGATGTCTGTAAGCTGGAAGGGCTGGCTGGTTGACTGGCATGCTGGATGTCTGTAAGCTGGAAGGGCTGGCTGATTGACTGGCATGCTGGATGTCTGTAAGCTGGAAGGGCTGGCTGGTTGACTGGCATCTGGATGTCTGTAAGCTGGAAGGGCTGGCTGGTTGACTGGCATGCTGGATGTCTGTAAGCTGGAAGGGCTGGCTGGTTGACTGACATCTGGATGTCTGTAAGCTGGAAGGGCTGGCTGGTTGACTGGCATCTGGATGTCTGTAAGCTGGAAGGGCTGGCTGGTTGACTGGCATGCTGGATGTCTGTAAGCTGGAAGGGCTGGCTGGCTGATTGGCATCTGGATGTCTGTAAGCTGGAAGGGCTGGCTGGTTGACTGGCATGCTGGATGTCTGTAAGCTGGAAGGGCTGGCTGGTTGACTGGCATCTGGATGTCTGTAAGCTGGAAGGGCTGGCTGGTTGACTGGCATCTGGATGTCTGTAAGCTGGAAGGGCTGGCTGGTTGACTGGCATCTGGATATCTGTAAGCTGGAAGGGCTGGCTGGTTGACTGGCATCTGGATATCTGTAAGCTGGAAGGGCTGGCTGGTTGACTGGCATCTGGATATCTGTAAGCTGGAAGGGCTGGCTGGTTGACTGGCATCTGGATGTCTGTAAGCTGGAAGGGCTGGCTGGTTGACTGGCATCTGGATGTCTGTAAGCTGGAAGGGCTGGCTGGTTGACTGGCATCTGGATGTCTGTAAGCTGGAAGGGCTGGCTGGTTGACTGACATCTGATGTCTGTAAGCTGGAAGGGCTGGTGGTTGACTGGCATGCTGGTCAGGTGGCCAAACTACTTAATCCACTAAGGAACCAGAAAAACACGAAAAATAGAATCAGAACGCGTATTCAATACAACAATACAAGACAGGTGCAAACTTTCGGCCAAATGGCCTTTGTCAAGAGTGAATGTATGATCACAAACAAACACCAAATACAAATGTTAGGAGAAAAGACTGAAACTTCCCTGCTGCTTCGTCCAGTGGGAGAAGAATAGTCATTTTTCTCCTAATTTTTGTATTTAGTGTTTGTTTGTGATCTTACATTCACGCTTGACAAAGGCCAGTTGGCCGAAAATTTGCGCCTGTCTTGTCTTGTATTGAATACGAATTCTGATTCTATTTTCATGTTTTTCTGGTTCCTGTTTGCTTGAACGTGGGCAGTCACACTTGTTTTGGATTTTATACTTTATCCACTGTTGACAACGAAATGGATGACAGACGTTGTTCCAACATTCTCTTAAATCTCTTCGTTTCTAAGAACGGCATTGCTGTTCTGAGACATCTGGTCTCAAAAGTTATGATCTTTCTGTCAAGGATTGTGTGTGGGTACAAGGGTATTACTGATAAACATGGATTTTTCCCCGTAGGGTTGTTTGGGTGTTATCGGAGGAATAAAAGTTGATATTGGGTGAAAAAGACAACCTCTTGTTGACAGACTTAAAATACTGATATGCATTACATCGCGATCAGTTCTAAGTGTTCTCTTCCTTTTTTCATGGCGAACAAGCAAAGGTTAACAATGACTGTAGCAAGGGTGTAGGTAGGGATACAGTGGGAGGACCTCATCATCATCAAGTGCTTTGCCACATGGCGTTGGCGATCATGGCCTTCCATGTTTCTATCCCTTGTTGCTGCAAGCACATCTTCCACCCTCTTTGTCTTCAGCCACTCTGCAAGTCCGTCCAATACTTTCTCCCTGGGTGTACCTGGTGCTCTCTTTCCCTCCAGCTTTCTTGTCGTGACCAGATGCTCCAATTCCCCTTTCCTCATAAAATGACCTATAAATGTTGTCTTTTCCTAATCTTCCTTATGAATGATCTTCTTGTGTCTGCCTCCATCAAGACTGTCTCGTTTGTTTTCTTTGCTGTCCATGGAACTCTCAACATTCTTCTTAGAAACACATCTCGGCTGCCTCAATCTTGTTCTGGCTTTGCGTGTTGACTGTCCACGCCTCACAGCCGTATAACATTATCGGTTCATATATAACATTCAAGAACTGTCTTCCTGATGTTAATTGATAGACATTTGTTGGTAAGAATGCTTTTCATGTTCTTGAAAGCTGTTTTGGCTTGGCCGATTCTGCCGGCTATTTTTGATGTGCATCTGCCGTCTGGGAGGTCCTGCTACATTGTTTTTTCCGTCCTCTGCCTTCAGTGTTGCTGTAGATTGTGTGTTTCATTAATCTGCAGGACTCATAGGAGTACGCACACAAAGTGCAGCGCAAACGTTTTGAAACAATTGGTGGATTCCGTGTATACTCGTATTCTACAACACTGCAGTAACCCCACCTTAAATATTGGCATGCATGCTGGTAGACCAAGGGAGAAAATGCTGGACGGACTTGCAGAGTGGCTGAAGATGAGGAGGGTGGGGAGATGCTAGGGGCAACGAGAGACAGAGACAGATGGAAATCCATGTTCGCCAACGCCATGCGGCAGGGCACCTGATGATGATGATGATGATGATGAATGGCAGTCAAGAGCTCAATGGCTGTGTTGTGTTGTGTTGTGTTGTGCTGCGTTGTGCTGTGTTGTGTTGTGCTGTGTTTGTGTTGTGTTGTGTGTTGTGTTGTGCTGTGTTGTGTTGTGTTGTGTTGTGCTGTGCTGTGTTGTGTTGTGTTGTGCTGTGTTGTGTTGTGTTGTGCTGTGTTGTGTTGTTTTGCGTTGTGTTGTGTGTGTTGTGCTGTGTTGTGTTGTGTTGTGCTGTGTTGTGCTGTGCTGTGCTGTGTTGTGTTGTGTTGTGTTTGTTTGTGTTGTGCTGTGTTGTGTTGTGCTGTGTTGTGTTGTGTTGTGCTGTGTTGTGCTGTGTTGTGTTGTGCTGTGTGTGTTGTGTTGTGTTGTGTTGTGCTGTGTTGTGCTGTGTGTGTTGTGCTGTGTTGTGTTGTGTTGTGCTGTGTGTGTGTGTTGTGTCTGTGCTGTGTTGTGTTGTGTGTTTGTGCTGTGCTGTGTTGTGTTGTGTTGTGTTGTGTTGTGCTGTGCTGTGTTGTGTTGTGTTGTGTTGTGTTGTGTTGTGTTGTGTTGTGCTGTGCTGTGTTGTGTTGTGTTGTGTTGTGTGTTGTGCTGTGTGTGCTGTGTTGTGTTGTGTGTGCTGTGCTTGTGTTGTGTGTGTGTTGTGTTGTGCTGTGTTGTGTTGTGTTGTGCTGTGTTGTGTGTGTTGTGCTTGTGTTGTGTGTGTGTTGTGTTGTGTTGTGTTTTGTTGTTGTGTTGTGTTGTGTTGTGTTGTGTCTGTGCTGTGCTGTGTGTGTTGTGTTGTGTTGTGTTGTGTTGTGTTGTGTTGTGTTGTGTTTGTTGTGTGTTGCGGCTGGAACTGAACGCCAGACATCAGAAGTGGCCAAAGTGACTGAGCAGCCTGAATGGTGCCAGGCAACAGACTATGGGTCAGGCATCAGTTGTCGTTCTTGTGTTTTCTACACACACTACTCTCCCTTCTTTCCTGTTGGCATCCTGATTACTTCCCTTTCCACAGCTGTTCTCTGCCTGTCCCACTGTCTCTTTCCCTTTCTATTTTTTTGTCTGTCTTCTTCGTTCTGTCTGTCTGTCTGTCTTCTTCGTTCTATCTGTCTGTCTCTGTCTGTTGTCTGTCTGTCTGTCTCTGTCTGTTGTCTGTCTGTCTCTGTCTGTTGTCTGTCTGTCTGTCTCTGTCTGTTGTCTGTCTGTCTGTCTCTGTCTGTTGTCTGTCTTTTTCTGTCTGTGTCGCTATCTGCGTCTATGTCTTTTGTTTCTATGTCTCTATCTCTATTTGACCGCATGTTTCTGTCTAGTCTGTGTGTGTCACTTGTCTGTGTGTGTCTCTGTCTGTCTGTGTCACTGTCTGTCTGTGTCTCTGTCTGTATGTGTCACTGTCTGTCTGTGTCTCTGTCTGTCTGTGTCACTGTCTGTCTGTGTCACTGTCTGTCTGTGTCTGTTGTGTCTGTGTCTGTCTGTGTCACTGTCTGTCTGTGTCTCTGTCTGTCTGTGTCTCTGTCTGTATGTGTCACTGTCTGTGTGTGTCTCTGTCTGTCTGTGTCTGTCTGTGTCACTGTCTGTCTGTGTCTCTGTCTGTCTGTGTCTCTGTCTGTCTGTGTCACTGTCTGTATGTGTCTCTGTCTGTATGTGTCTCTGTCTGTATGTGTCTCTGTCTGTTTGTGTCTCTGTCTGTCTGTGTCTCTGTCTGTCTGTGTCTCTGTCTGTATGTGTCTCTGTCTGTCTGTGTCTCTGTCTGTTTGTGTCTCTGTCTGTTCTGTGTCTCTGTCTGTCTGTGTCTCTGTCTGTTTGTGTCTCTGTCTGTTTGTGTCTCTGTCTGTCTGTGTCTCTGTCTGTCTGTGTCCTCTGTCTGTTTGTGTCTCTGTCTGTTTGTGTCTCTGTCTGTCTCTGTCTGTTTGTGTCTCTGTCTGTTTGTGTCTCTGTCTGTCTGTGTCTCTGTCTGTTGTGTCTCTGTCTGTCTGTGTCTCTGTCTGTCTGTGTCTCTGTCTGTATGTGTCTCTGTCTGTGTCTCTGTCTGTCTGTGTCTCTGTCTGTCTGTGTCTCTGTCTGTCTGTGTCTCTGTCTGTTGTGTCTCTGTCTGTGTCTCTGTCTGTCTGTGTCTCTGTCTGTCTGTGTCTCTGTCTGTCTGTGTCTCTGTCTGTTTGTGTCTCTGTCTGTCTGTGTCTCTGTCTGTTTGTGTCTCTGTCTGTTTGTGTCTCTGTCTGTCTGTGTCTCTGTCTGTTTGTGTCTCTGTCTGTCTGTGTCTCTGTCTGTATGTGTCTCTGTCTGTCTGTGTCTCTGTCTGTGTCTCTGTCTGTCTGTGTCTCTGTCTGTTGTGTCTCTGTCTGTCTGTGTCTCTGTCTGTTTGTGTCTCTGTCTGTCTGTGTCTCTGTCTGTCTGTGTCTGTCTGTTTGTGTCTCTGTCTGTCTGTGTCTCTGTCTGTTTGTGTCTCTGTCTGTTTGTGTCTCTGTCTGTCTGTGTCTCTGTCTGTCTGTGTCTCTGTCTGTCTGTGTCTCTGTCTGTCTGTGTCTCTGTCTGTGTGTGTCACTGTCTGTCTGTGTCTCTGTCTGTCTGTGTCACTGTCTGTGTGTGTCTCTGTCTGTCTGTGTCACTGTCTGTCTGTGTCACTGTCTGTGTGTGTCCTCTGTCTGTATGTGTCTCTGTCTGTCTGTGTCTCTGTCTGTTTGTGTCTCTGTCTGTCTGTGTCATTGTCTGTCTGTGTCACTGTCTGTCTGTGTCTCTGTCTGTTTGTGTCTCTGTCTGTCTGTGTCACTGTCTGTTTGTGTCTCTGTCTGTCTGTGTCATTGTCTGTCTGTGTCACTGTCTGTCTGTGTCACTGTCTGTTTGTGTCTCTGTCTGTTTGTGTCACTGTCTGTCTGTGTCACTGTCTGTGTGTGTCTCTGTCTGTCTGTGTCTCTGTAGTGTGTCGCTCACATTGTCTATCTCTGTTTTTCTCTCTGTCTCTGTCTCCACATGTCTGTATGTCTGTTTTATGTCTCAAACTGTCTGTGACTTTGTCTGTCCGTGTCTTTGTCTCTCTGTGTGTCTTTCTTTCTGCCTTGGTCTTTCCATATCTGTCTGTCTGTCTGTCTGTCTGTCCGTATCTCGTTCTGTCTGAGTCTCTGTATTTTTTTTATCTCTGCCTGTTTATATCTGTCTGTCTGTCTGTGCCTGTGTCTCTGCCTACATTTAATTTGCCTGTCTGTCTGTGCTGTCTGTCTGTGCTGTCTGTCTGTGCCTGTCTGTCTGTGCCTGTCTGAAATCTCTGTGCTTCTCTGTAACTTCTGTTTTCTGTCCCTGTCTGTCTGTACCTGTCTGTATCTGTCTATGCTTGTCTGTTTCTGTCCATATCTATCTGTCTGTCTGTGCCTGTCTGTATCTCTGTCTTTCTGTTTATGCCTGTCTGTCTCTCTGTCTATATCTCTGTCTTTCTGTTTACACCTGTCTGTCTCTCTGTCTGTATCTCTGTCTTTCTGTTTATACCTGTCTGTCTCTCTGTCTATATCTCTGTCTTTCTGTTTACACCTGTCTGTCTCTCTATCTATATCTCTGTCTTTCTGTTTATGCCTGTCTGTCTCTCTGTCTATATCTGTGTCTTTCTGTTTATGCCTGTCTGTCTCTCTGTCTGTATCTCTGTCTTTCTGTTTATGCCTGTCTGTCTCTCTGTCTGTATCTATGTCTTTCTGTTTATGCCTGTCTGTCTCTCTGTCTATATCTCTGTCTTTCTGTTTATACCTGTCTGTCTCTCTTCTATATCTCTGTCTTTCTGTTTATGCCTGTCTGTCTCTCTGTCTATATCTGTGTCTTTCTGTTTATGCCTGTCTGTCTCTCTGTCTATATCTCTGTCTTTCTGTTTATACCTGTCTGTCTCTCTGTCTATATCTCTGTCTTTCTGTTTATGCCTGTCTGTCTCTCTGTCTATATCTGTGTCTTTCTGTTTATGCCTGTCTGTCTCTCTGTCTGTATCTCTGTCTGTATCTCTGTCTTTCTGTTTATGCCTGTCTGTCTCTCTGTCTGTATCTCTGTCTGTATCTCTGTCTTTCTGTTTATGCCTGTCTGTCTCTCTGTCTGTATCTCTGTCTTTCTGTTTATGCCTGTCTGTCTCTCTGTCTATATCTGTGTCTTTCTGTTTATGCCTGTCTGTCTCTCTGTCTATATCTCTGTCTTTCTGTTTATACCTGTCTGTCTCTCTGTCTATATCTCTGTCTTTTCTGTTTATGCCTGTCTCTCTCTCAGTCTATATCTCTGTCTTTCTGTTTATATCTCTGTCTTTCTGTTTATGCCTGTCTCTCTCTCAGTCTATATCTCTGTCTTTCTGTCTGTGACTATCTGTATCTGTTTTGCATCTCTGTCTGTATCTCTGTCTTTGTGTCTGTGACTATCTGTGTCTGTTTGTATCTCTGTTTGTATCTCTGTCTTTGTGTCTGTGACTCTGTGTCTGTCTGTGTCTCTGTCTTTGTGTCTGTGCACATCTGTGTCTGTTTCTATCTCTGTCTGTATCTCTGTCTTTATGTCTGTGACTATCTGTGTCTGTTTGTATCTCTGTTTGTATCTCTGTCTGTGACTATCTGTGTCTGTTTGTATCTCTGTCTGTATCTCTGTCTCTCTGTCTGTGACTATCTGTGTCTGTTTGTATCTCTGTTTGTGTCTGTGCCTTTCTGTCTGTGACTATCTGTGTCTGTTTGTATCTCTGTCTGTATCTCTGTCTCTCTATCTGTGACTATCTGTGTCTGTTTGTATCTCTGTCTGTATCTCTGTCTCTCTGTCTGTGACTATCTGTGTCTGTTTGTATCTCTGTCTGTGTCTCTGTCTTTGTGTCTGTGACTATCTGTGTCTGTTTGTATCTCTGTCTGTATCTCTGTTTTTGTGTCTGTGACTATCTGAGTCTGTTTTGTATCACTGTCTGTATCTCTGTCTTTGTGTCTGTGATTATCTGTGCCTGTTTGTATCTCTGTCTTTGTGTCTGTGACTATCTGTGTCTGTTTGTATCTCTGTCTTTGTGTCTGTGATTATCTGTGTCTGTTTGTATCTCTGTCTGTATCTCTGTATTTGTGTCTGTGACTATCTGTGTCTGTTTGTATCTTTGTCTGTATCTCTGTCTTTCTGTCTGTGACTATCTGTGTCTGTTTGTATCTCTGTCTGTATCTCTGTCTTTGTGTCTGTGACTATCTGTGTCTCTCTGTATCTCTGATTGTATCTCTGTCTTTCTGTCTGTGACTATCTGTGTCTGTTTGTATCTCTGTCTGTATCTCTGTCTTTATGTCTGTGACTATCTGTGTCTCTCTGTATCTCTGTTTGTATCTCTGTCTTTGTGTCTGTGACTATCTGTGTCTGTTTGTATCTCTGTGTGTATCTGTCTTTGTGTCTGTGACTATCTGTGTCTGTTTGTATCACTGTCTGTATCTCTGTCTTTGTGTCTGTGACTATCTGTGTCTGTTTGTGTCTCTGTCTGTGTCTCTGTCTTTGTGTCTGTGACTATCTGTGTCTGTTTGTATCTCTGTTTGTATCTCTCTCTGTATCTCTGTCTTTGTGTCTGTGACTATCTGTGTCTGTTTGTATCACTGTCTGTATCTCTGTCTTTGTGTCTGTGACTATCTGTGTCTGTTTGTATCTCTGTCTGTGTCTCTGTCTTTGTGTCTGTGACTATCTGTGTCTGTTTGTATCTCTGTCTGTGTCTCTGTCTTTGTGTCTGTGACTATCTGTGTCTGTTTGTATCTCTGTCTGTATCTCTGTCTTTGTGTCTGTGACTATCTGTGTCTGTTTGTATCTCTGTCTGTGTCTTGTCTTTGTGTCTGTGACTATCTGTGTCTGTGTGTATCTCTGTCTTTATCTCTGTCTTTCTGTCTGTGACTATCTGTGTCTCTTATTGTATCTCTGTCTGTATCTCTGTCTTTCTATCTGTGACTATCTGTGTCTGTTTGTATCTCTGTCTGAGTCTCTGTCTTTGTGTCTGTGTCTATCTGTGTCTATTTGTATCTCTGTCTGTGTCTCTGTCTTTCTGTCTGTGACTATCTGTGTCTGTTTGTATCTCTGTCTGTCTTTCTATCTGTGACTATTTGTGTCTGTTAGTATCTCTGTCTGTATCTCTGTCTTTCTATCTGTGACTGTCTGTGTCTGTTTGTATCTCTGTCTGTATCTCTGTCTGTATCTCTGTCTTTGTGTCTGAGACTATTTGTGTCTGTTTGTATCCCTGTCTGTGTGTCTCTGTCTTTGTGTCTGTGACTATCTGTGTCTCTCTGTATCTCTGTCTTTGTGTCTGTGACTATCTGTGTCTGTTTGTATCTCTGTCTGTATCTCTGTCTTTGTGTCTGTGACTATCTGTGTCTCTCTGTATCTCTGTCTGTATCTCTGTCTTTCTATCTGTGACTATCTGTGTCTGTTAGTATCTCTGTCTGTATCTCTGTCTTTCTCTCTGACTATCTGTGTCTGTTTTATACCTCTGTCTGTATCTCTGTCTTTCTGTCTGTGTCTATCTGTGTCTGTTTGTATCTCTGTCTGTATCTCTGTCTTTCTGTCTGTGTCTATCTGTGTCTGTTTGTATCTCTGTCTGTATCTCTGTCTTTCTGTCTGTGTCTATCTGTGTCTGTTTGTATCTCTGTCTGTGTCTCTGTCTGTCTGTCTGTGACTATCTGTGTCTGTTTGTATCTCTGTCTGTATCTCTGTCTTTCTGTCTGTGTCTATCTGTGTCTGTTTGTAACTCTGTCTGTATCTCTGTCTTTCTATCTGTGACTATCTGTGTCTGTTTGTATCTCTGCCTGTATCTGTGTCTTTCTGTCTGTGACTATCTGTGTCTGTGTGTATATTTGTCTTTGTGTCTGTGACTATCTGTGTCTGTTTGTATCTCTGTCTGTATCTCTGTCTTTGTGTCTGTGACTATCTGTGTCTCTCTGTATCTCTGTCTGTGTCTCTGTCTTTGTGTCTGTGACTATCTGTGTCTGTTTTATACCTCTGTCTGTATCTCTGTCTTTCTGTCTGTGTCTATCTGTGTCTGTAACTCTGTCTTTGTGTCTGTGACTATCTGTGTCTGTTTGTATCTCTGTCTGTGTCTCTGTCTTTCTGTCTGTGACTATCTGTGTCTGTTTGTATCTCTGTCTGTATCTCTGTCTTTCTGTCTGTGACTATCTGTGTCTGTAACTCTGTCTTTGTGTCTGTGACTATCTGTGTCTGTTTGTATCTCTGTCTGTATCTCTGTCTTTGTTTCTGTGACTATCTGTGTCTGTTTGTATCTCTGTTTGTATCTATGTCTTTGTGTCTGTTTTTGTGTCTGTGACTATCTGTGTTTGTTTGTATCTCTGTCTGTATCTGACTTTGTGTCTGTGACTATCTGTGTCTGTTTGTACATCTGTCTGTGTCTCTGTCTTTGTGTCTGTGACTATCTGTGTCTGTTTGTATCTCTGTCTGTGTCTTGTCTTTGTGTCTGTGACTATCTGTGTCTGTTTGTATCTCTGTCTGTGTCTGTGTCTTTGTGTCTGTGACTATGTGTGTCTGTCTATATCTTTGTCTTTGTGTATGTGACTATATGTGTCTGTTTGTATCTCTGTCTGTGTCTCTGTCTTTCTGTCTGTGACTATCTGTGTCTGTTTGTATCTCTGTCTGTGTCTCTGTCTTTGTGTATGTGACTATGTGTGTCTGTCTATATCTTTGTCTTTGTGCATGTGACTATCTGTGTCTGTTTGTATCTCTATCTTTGTGTCTGTGACTATCTGTGTCTGTTTGTATCTCTGTCTTTATCTCTGTCTTTGTGTCTGTGACTATCTGTGTCTCTTTTTGTATCTCTGTCTGTATCTCTGTCTCTATCTGTGACTATCTGTGTCTGTTTGT
>JAPXFY010000020.1:71044601-71049601 GCA_030674185.1 Monoplex corrugatus
AGGAGTCTGTTGTGTAGTACTTACGTCCATGTCGTGATGTTATGTCTGACATGGTGACGTTATGTCTGACATGGTGATGTTATGTCTGACATGGTGATGCTATGTCTGACATGGTGATGTGACGTTATGTCTGACATGGTGACGTTATGTCTGACATGGTGATGTTATGTCTGACGTGGTGATGTTATGTCTGACGTGGTGATGTTATGTCTGACGTGGTGATGTTATGTCTGACGTGGTGATGTTATGTCTGACGTGGTGACGTTATGTCTGACATGGTGACGTGATGTCTGACATGGTGACGTTATGTGTGACATGGTGAGGCTATGGCTGACATGGTGATGCTATGTGTGACATGGTGACGTTATGTGTGACATGGTGACGTTATGTGCGACATGGTGATGTTATGTTATGTCTGACATGGTGATGTTATGTTATGTCTGACATGGTGACGTTGTTATATCTGACATGGTGACGTTATGTCCGACATGGTGACGTGATGTTATGTCTGACATGGTGATGTTATGTGTGACATGGTGACGTGATGTTATGTCTGACATGGTGACGTTATGTGTGACATGGTGACGTGATGTTATGTGTGACATGGTGATGTTATGTGTGACATGGTGAGGCTATGTCTAACATGGTGATGTTATGTGTGACATGGTGATGTTATGTCTGACATGGTGACGTTATGTGTGACATGGTGATGTTATGTCTAACATGGTGATGTTATGTCTGACATGGTGACGTTATGTGTGACATGGTGATGTTATGTGTGACATGGTGATGTTATGTGTGACATGGTGACGTTATGTCTGACATGGTGACGTTATGTGTGACATGGTGATGTTATGTGTGACATGGTGATGTTATGTCTGACATAGTGACGTTATGTCTGACATGGTGACGTTATGTCTGACATGATGATGTTATGTGTGATATGGTGACGTTATGTCTGACATGGTGACGTTATGTGTGACATGGTGACGTTATGTGTGACATGGTGACGTTATGTGTGACATGGTGATGTTATATCTGACATGGTGATGTTATGTCTGACATGGTGACGTTATGTCTGACATGGTGACGTTATGTCTGACATGGTGACGTTATGTCTGACGTGGAGCAAAGTCCTAGGAAGCTGTAGACTGGGGGCCACATGTAGAGTGGCGAAAACCAAACTCTGTGGACACTGTAGTTTCTTTGTTGTCTTCCACCAACAACACAAACAATAAAACATAAGTACAAGCATCAAGGAAGGATGAAATAGGAAGAAAGGAAAGAAAGAAAGAAAGAATTAAAGGAAGGAAGGAAAGAAGGAAAGAAGGAAAGAAGGAAGGAAGGAAAGAAGGAAGGAAGGAAAGAAGGAAGAGGAAGGAAAGAAGGAAAGAAGGAAAGAGGAAGAAGGAAAGAGGAAAGAAGGAGAAGGAAGAAGAGAGGAAGGAATGAAGGATGGAAGGAAGGAAAGAAAAAGGAAAAAGGAAAGAAGAAGGAAGGAAAGAAGAGGAAGGAAAGAAAGAAAGAAGGAAGGAAGGAAAGAAGGAAGGAAGGAAAGAAGGAAGGAAGGAAGGAAGGAAGAAAAGAAAGAAGGAAGAAAAAGAAAGAAGGAAGGAAGGAAGAAGGAAGGAAGGAAGGAAGGAAGAAAGAGAAAGAAGGAAGGAAGGAAGAAAGAAAGAAGGAAGAAAAGAAAGAAGGAAGGAAGGAAAGAAGGAAGGAAGGAAGGAAGGAAGAAAAGAAAGAAGGAAAGAAGGAATGAAGGAAGGAAGGAAAGAAGGAAGGAAGGAAAGAAAGAAGGAAGGAAGAAAAGAAAGAAGGAAAGAAGGAATGAAGGAAGGAAGGAAAGAAGGAAGGAAGGAAAGAAAGAAGGAAGGAAGGAAAGAAGGAAGAAAGGAAGGAAAGAAGGAAAGAAGGAATGAAAGAAGGAAGGAAAGAAGGAAGGAAGGAAAGAAAGAAGGAAGAAAGAAGGAAGGAAGGAAAGAAAGAAGGAAGAAAGAAGAAGAAAGGAAGGAAAGAAGGAATGAAGGAAGGAAGGAAAGAAGGAAGGAAGGAAAGAAAGAAGGAAGAAAGAAGGAAGGAAGAAAAGAAAGAAGGAAGGAAGAAAAGAAAGAAGGAAAGAAGGAATGAAGGAAGGAAGGAAAGAAGGAAGGAAGAAAAGAAAGAAGGAAAGAAGTAAAGAAGGAAGGAAGGAAGGAAGAAAAGAAAGAAGGAAAGAAAGAAGGAAAGAAAGAAGGAATGAAGGAAGAAGAAGACAGCAGATGTTTGAATTAACACTACAGATGACTACAGTATCACTGCAGATGTCTTGTGATCAGAAAGAAATCCATAATGGACATGACACATGCCGTCATCTTGCTGTCAACCCTAGGCTATGGCGAGGAAGGAAAGATAAAAATGAAAAAAGAAGACAGAAAAACAAACAAAAAAGTCATAGAAAAGTGGCAGAAGAAAGAAAGGAAAGAAGAAAAGAAGGAAAAAATGAAATAAAGAACAAAACACAACGATATATACCAGTCACTATGTAATAACACACAATAACAGTCATTACATAACAACACAATGATATAGCAGCACAAAGGAATTTACAGCTGGTAATGGATGACATAACGAGTGCATCAACAAGACAGACTGAATTCATCATTAATATCCGACACGACGACAGTAGAAGTTAGAACAACACGTGATCAGACTGCAGATATTAATGTCACAACGCTCAGACAGTGGAACGATGAATTCATTTTTATAGTGTAAAATAACAGAGGTGACTAATTCCCAATCAAACTGTCAAATTACAGCTCCAGTAAACTCACATTCATCAGATTATAAATCGCTTAGACAATTATCACACCATTATCATGTCAAATTATAGGTCCGTTAATGTTTACTTACGTATATGTATGTATGAATATTTATCTATTTTCACGATTACATCAAGTTATATATTACTTCATACGCCCATCATATCTCAACCCCATGAAACGATAGTTCTGTAAATGTTGTACATACATACGTCAGGTACTAACAAACGGAATGATAACTCCATCAACACAAAATACAACACACTTCTATCCAGGTGTAGATCAGACCATAACACAACTTGTGAGAGAATTAAATCAGAGCCATAACCTTTCACTGGACTAGATATTAGCATCACCAGTTAGCAAGTCTATCTACCATACAATATTTGGATGAAAACATCATCAGTTATCATCGTTATCATCAGGTGCCTTGCCGCACGGCGTTGGCGATTATGGACTTTCATCCGTCTCTATCTCTTGTTGCCTCAAGCATCTCTTCCACCCTCTCTGTCTTCAGCCACTCTGCAAGTCCGTCTAGTATCTTTTCCCTGGGTTTACCTGGTGCTCTCTTTCCCTCCAGCTTTCCCGTTGTGACCAGGTGTTCCAATTTCCCTTTCCTCATAAAATGGCCTATAAATGTTGCCTGTCTTTTCCTAATCTTCCTTATGAGTGATCTACTTGTGTCTGCCTCCATCAAGACTGTCTCGTTTGTTTTCTTTGTTGTCCATGGAACTCTCAACATCTTTGTTAGAAACCACATCTCGGCTGCCTCAGTCTTGTTCTGGCTTTGCTTGTTGACTGTCCACGCCTCGCAACCGTACAACAGCATTGGTTCTATATAACATTCAAGAACTCTCTTCTTGATGTTAATTGATAGGCATTTGTTGGTAAGAATTCATTCCATCTTCTTGAATGTTGTTTGGGCTTGGCCGATTCTGCTGGCTATTTCTGATGTGCATTTGCCGTCTATCAATTATCCTATCATCAAATTACACATTTATCACCTTATAATTTCATGAAATTATTTCTTCAGTTCCAGCAAATCCTTCAAAATACTGTCACTATAACTAACTAACGGTTGAGTGTTAGGGAGTGAGGTGATAGAGACCTCATTAGTTTCTTAAACAGCTGTCTGAAGGCAGGTCCACATCTTCCTTTTGATTTTTCTGCCCGTTTTTTTCCCCTCCCGAATAATGTTTTCTGATATATGTATGACACCGTGCTCATTGCAGAAAATGAAAGGGACCTACAAAACCTTGTGAATATACTACAAATAGAAAGCAAAGGTAAGGGGTTGGAACTAAACAGCAGGAAAACTGAAGTCATGGTGATCAGTAAAAAACATGAAATCCCCTCATGCAAAATAACAGCAAATGGCACAACCTTGACACAGGTTGATAAATTCAAATACCTGGGAACGATCATTTCATCAGACGGCAGATGCACATCAGAAATAGCCGGCAGAATCGGCAAAGCCAAAACAACATTCAAGAAGATGACAAGCATTCTTACCAACAAATGCCTATCAATTAATATCAGGAAGAGAGTTCTTGAATGTTATGTAGAACCAATACTGTTGTACGGATGTGAGGCGTGGACAGTCAGCAAACAAAGCCAGAACAAGATTGAGGCAGCCGAGATGTGGTTTCTAAGAAGAATGTTGAGAGTTCCATGGACAGCAAAGAAAACAAACGAGACAGTCTTGATGGAGGCAGACACAAGTAGATAAATCATAAGGAAGATTAGGAAAAGACAAGCAACATTTGCAGCCATTTTATGAGGAAGGGGGATTTGGAACACCTGGTCACAACGGGAAAGCTGGAGGGAAAGAGAGCACCGGGTAGACCCAGGGAGAAAATATTGGACGGACTTGCAGAGTGGCTGGGGACGAGGAGGGTGGAGGAGATGCTAGGGGCAATGAGAGATTGAGACAGATGTAAATCCATGATCGCCAACGCCATGCGGCAGGGCACCTGATGATGATGATTGATGATGATGATGATGATGATGATGTATGATGCACCTTGTCTGACCCACACTGCGCAGGCGGTATGTTGCCGCACAGTCTGCGTATTGCGTTTTCGCTGGGTGTACATGCTGAACACTTAGCACTGAACGCTGTCATGGCCTACGGGATCTTTAACGTGCATACCTGATGTTCTGCTTGCCTGCGTACACGAAGAAGGTTGAGTCACCAGCAGG
>JAPXFY010000020.1:71054601-71082101 GCA_030674185.1 Monoplex corrugatus
ACAGGTGATCTATACAAAGAGTACTGTATGTACAGGTATCAAAAGACTGATATGTATACAGGTGATCTATACAAAGAGTACTGTATGTACAGGTATCAAAAGACTGATATGTATACAGGTGATCTATACAAAGAGTACTGTATGTACAGGTATCAAAAGACTGATATGTATACAGGTGATCTATACAACGAGTACTGTATGTACGGGTATCAAAAGACTGATATGTATACAGGTGATCTATACAACGAGTACTGTATGTACAGGTATCAAAAGACTGATATGTATACAGGTGATCTATACAAAGAGTACTGTATGTACAGGTATCAAAAGACTGATATGTATACAGGTGATCTATACAAAGAGTACTGTATGTACAGGTATCAAAAGACTGATATGTATACAGGTGATTTATACAAAGAGTACTGTATGTACAGGTATCAAAAGACTGATATGTATACAGGTGATCTATACAACGAGTACTGTATGTACAGGTATCAAAAGACTGATATGTATACAGGTGATCTATACAACGAGTACTGTATGTACAGGTATCAAAAGACTGATATGTATACAGGTGATTTATACAACGAGTACTGTATGTACAGGTATCAAAAGACTGATATGTATACAGGTGATCTATACAAAGAGTACTGTATGTACGGGTATCAAAAGACTATGTATACAGGTGATCATACAAAGAGTACTGTATGTACAGTATCAAAAGACTATGTATACAGGTGATACTATACAAAGAGTACTGTACATATATGTACGGGTATCAAAAGACTGATATGTATACAGGTGATCTATACAAAGAGTGCTGTATGTACGGTATCAAAAGACTGATATGTATGCAGGTGACGTGGCGTCGACCAACAGATGTTGACAGAAAAGAAGCAAATTGTCGTTTAACACCAGTCGCCGTGGTGTAGTGGTTAACGCAACGGCAACCGACTGGAAGTGTGGGTTCGAATCCCCATCTTCCTTCAAAAATATATCATGTGGGTTTTTTCGGCTTAACCGGCTCCTACCCAGAGTTGGGCGTGCAATAGGCTCATTGGGAAGACTGGAACCACACAGACACAGTTCGATTGAGGGTGTTGCTCAAATCTGCAGGTGTCTGTATCTCCAGTACATATTATGATGGTAAGCGTAGAGTACAGCCCTGTCACGCAGTCACAATCCTAGATGGACCTCCACAGCGTTATGACTATCATCCTCATCAACATCATCGCATTGTAAAACAACACAACAACAACACAACAACAACAACAAACACAAAAACAAAAGCAAAGCAAAACAAACAAAACAAAAACAACAAACTGTGGCAGCTTCTGTGGCCATAAAGATGGCGTAGAAAAATGGGACAACAAACAAACAAACAAACAAACAAACAAACAAACAAACAAACAAACATAAAACAATAAAACAACATCATTCTATGCCAGCTTCTGTGGCCATTAGAAAAATGGGACAAAACACAAAACACACACACACACACACACACACACACACACACACACACACACACACACACACACACACACACACACACACACACACACACACACACACACACACACACACACACACACACACACACACAACAACAACAACAACAACAACAAATTGTGCCAGCTTCTGTGGCCATTGAAAGTGGGGTAGAAAATGGGGAAAAGAAAAAGGTGAACACAAAGATACCTCCCTCAGTCCGATGATCCTAAAAAAAAAGTCGTTTAATGCTGATACAGATTTTTTTTACCAGATTTGGCACGGTTTGGCATAGCCCGTATGACGTCAGTAATTGCTTGGTGACCAGAGCTCAGTCATTGGCAACGTAGTGACAAAAAACATTAAAATGTTCTCCTGTAAAAAGACACGATGTTTCATTAAATTCTCAGTAAACTGACACCAAAGCCAGGATTAGCGCTGTGTTCAGTCGTTGCTCATCACGTCCACAGGCAATGAACATCCTCCATGTTAATTGGAGCAGGGATTAATTCAGTAAATCATTACAGGGACTTGGAGCTGGGATGTAGAGAGGGGGAGGGGATTCAGAAGGGGGAGGGAGGGGTACGCAGAGGGATGGAGGAGGGGTGATGTAGATGAGACATTGTTAATTGGATTCTCTGCACATATATAGGCCTAATTATATTGTCTGTACACACATAGGCCTAATCCTATTCTCTCTAATAGGGCCTACACGTACAGGTCTAAGCATATTATGTATACACATGTAGGTCATAATTCTATAATACACATCACCATCATCATCATCATCATCATCATCATCATCATCATCATCATCTCATCAGGTGCCTTGCCGCATGGCGTTGGCGATTATGGACTTCCATCTGTCTCTTTCACTTGTTGCCTCAAGCATCTCTTCCACCCTCCCTGTCCCAGCCACTCTGCAAGTCCGTCTAGTATCTTCTCCCTGGGTCTACCTAGTGCTGTCGTTCCCTCCAGCTTTCCCGTTGTGACCAGGTGCTCCAATTCCCCTTTCGTCATAAAATGGCTTATAAATGTTGCCTGTCTTTTCTTAATCTTCCTTATGAGTGATCTACTTGTGTCTGCCTCCATCAAGACTGTCTCGTTTGTTTTTTTTGCCGTCCATAATTCACACGTAGGTCTGATCCTATTCTGTATAAACATGTAGGTCTGATCTATTCTGTGTAAACATGTAGGTCTGATCCTGTTCTATATAAACATGTAGTCTGATCCTGTTCTTATAAACATGTAGGTCTGATCCTGTTCTATATAAACATGTAGGTCTGATCCTTTCTATGTAAACATGTAGGTCTGATCCTGTTCTTATAAACATGTAGGTCTGATCCTGTTCTTATAAACATGTAGGTCTGATCCTTTCTTATAAACATGTAGGTCTGATCCTGTTCTATATAAACATGTAGGTCTGATCCTGTTCTGTATAAACATGTAGGTCTGATCCTGTTCTTGTAAACATGTAGGTCTGATCCTGTTCTATATAAACATGTAGGTCTGATCCTATTCTGTATAAACATGTAGGTCTTATCCTGTTCTGTAAAATATGTAGCCTTATCCTGTTCTTATAACATGTAAGGTGAAAGGTCGCTGGTCGTATACCACATGTGGCAGGCAGCTGTCCGAAAGAGAATGTAGTCGAGTTGGGGTAAACAGGGCTCTATCCTTCTATCTTGGTCTGACGTGGCATAACTTGGTCTGATCCTGTCTTGTAACATGTGGGCTGTCCTATCCGGTAATGTGGTCATTCCTCTATACTTGCAATTCGTTTGTTAAACATAGGTGACCTGCGTATAAACATGAGGTGACCGTGGTCTATAAACATGAAGTCCTCCTTTTGTGTAAAATGTAGGTCTGATCCTATTCTGTATAAACATGTAGGTCTGATCCTGTTCTGTATAAACATGTAGGTCTGATCCTGTTCTATATAAACATGTAGGTCTGATCCTGTTCTATATAAACATGTAGGTCTGATCCTGTTCTGTATAAACATGTAGGTCTTATCCTGTTCTGTACACATATGTAGCCTTATCCTATTCTCTATTCCATAGTAAGGGGAAAGGTGCTGGTAGCTATACCAGCTGGTGCAGGGCGGCTGCCCGAAAGAGAGATGAAGACTAGAGTGGGGCGAGAGAGGGTCTTCCATTCTCTCTTGGTCTAGACGCTGGGCTGGACCTGGTTGCTGCACGTTGTGTGGCTGTGTCCCGGGGTTTGTCATCTCCCCATCTTGCCATTCGGTTTGTAAACAAGGTAACTGATGACTGGGCCCGAATGGGTCATGCAACGCACGGACAGTCCCCCTTTTGCTTGATGAAATGACTGTCAAGTGGCGTCGGGAGTTTGAAAGGTGATTGGTGCTCTGGGTGAGGCATTGGTGTTCTGGGTGAGGCATTGGTGTTCTGGGTGAGGCATTGGTGTTCTGGGTGAGGCATTGGTGTTCTGGGTGAGGCATTGGTGTTCTGGGTGAGGCATTGGTGCTGTGGGTCCCATCCACATCCTGGTGGTGTTGCTTGTTAACTTGTTTACTATGTAGGTCTTTCTGTCAAAAATTACCCCAAAACGATCTGTTTCAAAAATATCTCCAAAAGACTTGAAATTGATGTGTGTGGCTCTGCTAAGTCCAGTGACATTGCAGTTTATATATATTTATGTATATGTATATGTGACCTCCCACCACAAAATCAGTCTTAACTCGCAGTCAGTCGAACAGCACTATGAGCTGAAAAGGTGACTGAGGGTCTATCAGGGGTGTTTTGACTTTTTCTCAAAATTGATTTCTGTAGACTATAATCTATCTCCCACAGAAATTTTTTTCTTGAAAAAATATTATTAATCAATTTAAATCGGTATTTTAATGCACTGATCGCAGCAGGAAGAACGCAATTTCCTTCCAAAAGTACCTATTTTTGTCTCTTATTATGAACCGTAACCTGTACAGTACCCGCACATGTAATATGCTGATGGAAAGCTCTTTGGTGCACCTTTCAGATAATGACAGCGAAAATTAGAAACAAACTGGGTCAAAGCCACCAAATAAAGAAATTTAAGGAAAATGTGTAGGAGAGCACACAAAACTTTAGAGGCCGTTTTCTCAAAATGGCCGTCATACAACTTAATGACTTTAAACATACATAACTTCTACATTTTTTTGAGTACAAGCTTTATTCAAGTACCAAAATAATCAGCAGAATGTACACTTTCCAGTGATATATATATCTCAAAATGCCCAAAATGCTAGTTAAGACTGATTTCGTGGTGGGAGGTCACATATATACATACACACACACCACACACACACACACCACACACACACACACACACACACACACACACACACACACACACACACACACACAACATATATATATATATATATGTATATTATATATATATATGTGTGCGTACATCTCTCTCTCTCTCTCTCTCTCTCTATATATATATATATATATATAATATATATATATATATACATATATATATATATATATACATATATATATATATATATACACATATATATATGTATATGTATATATGTGTATGTGTGCGCGTGCACATATGCATGTATGCACGTGTGTATGCTCAGGATGTTTGTGTGTGTTCGTTCGTTCCTTGATTTAACGTCTTTTCACATAAGTGATATTAGACGATGATGATGATGATACAAGGAGAATAGGACTGAGCCTTATACTAACCATCATGATTCCATTCACAAAGTGAAAGGTGATGACATGAAATGAAGTGAAAAGTGATGAAGTGAAATGAAGTGAAAGATGATGACATGAAATGAAGTGAAAAGTGATGAAGTGAAATGAAGTGAAAGATGATGACATGAAATGAAGTGAAAAGTGATGAAGTGAAATGAAGTGAAAGATGATGAAGTGAAATAAAGAGAAAAGTGGTGAAGTGAAATGAAGTGAAAGATGATGAAGTGAAATAAAGAGAAAAGTGATGAAGTGAAATGAAGTGAAAGATGATGAAGTGAAGTAAAGAGAAATGATAAGTGAAAGAAGTGAAAAGTGATGAAGTGAAATAAAGAGAAAAGTGAAAAGTGAAAATAAGGGAGAAAAGTGAAAAGTGAAATAAAGAGAAAAGTGATGAAGTGAAATAAAGTGAAAAGTGATGAAGTGAAATAAAGTGAAAAGTGATGAAGTGAAATAAAGAGAAAAGTGAAAAGTGAAATAAAGTGAAAAGTGATGAAGTGAAATAAAGAGAAAAGTGATGAAGTGAAATAAAGAGAAAAGTGAAAGTGAAATAAGAGAAATGAAAGTGAAATAAAGAGAAAAGTGAAAGTGAAATAAAGAGAAAAGTGATGAAGTGAAATAAAGAGAAAAGTGAAAAGTGAAATAAAGGAAAAGTGAAAAGTGAAATAAAGAGAAAAGTGATGAAGTGAAATAAAGAGAAAAGTGATGAAGTGAAATAAAGAGAAAAGTGAAGTGAAATAAAGAGAAAAGTGATGAAGTGAAATAAGGAAAGTGATGAAGTGAAATAAAGGAAAATGATGAAGTGAAATAAAGTGAAAGTGATGAAGTGAAATGAAGTGAAAAGTGATGAAGTGAAATAAGTGAAAAGTGATGACAGTGAAATGAAGTGAAAGATGATGAAGTGAAATGAAGATGAAAAGTGATGAAGTGAAATGAAAGATGAAAGATGATGAAGTGAAATGAAGTGAAAATGATGACATGAAATGAAGTGAAAAGTGATGAATAAATGAAGTGAAAAGTGATGACATGAAATGAAGTGAAAGTGATGAAGTGAAATGAAGTGAAAAGTGATGACATGAAATGAAGTGAAAAGTGATGAATGAAATGAAAGTGAAAAGTGATGAACATGAAATGAAGTGAAAGATGATGAAGTGAAATGAAGTGAAAGTGATGAAGTGAAATGAAGTGAAAAGTGATGAAGTGAAATGAAGTGAAAGATGATGAATGAAATAAGTGAAAAGTGATGAAGTGAAATGAAGTGAAAAGTGATGAATGAAATGAAGTGAAAAGTGATGAAGTGAAATGAAGTGAAAGTGATGAGTGAAATGAAGTGAAAAGTGATGAAGTGAAAATGAAGAAAGTGATGAAGTGAAATGAAGTGAAAGTGATGGAATGAAATGAAGGTGAAAAGTGAATGAATAAGTGAGAGTGATAAGTGAATGAATGAAATGATATGATAGAAAGTGATGAAAGTGAAATGAATGAAAATGATGAAGTGAAATGAAGTGAAAAGTGATGAATGAAATGAAGTGAAAAGTGATGAATGAAATGAAGTGAAAAGTGATGACATGAAATGAAGTGAAATGAAGTGATGAAATGAAATGAAGTGAAAAGTGATGAATGAAATGAAGTGAAAAGTGATGAATGAAATGAAGTGAAAAGTGATGAATGAAATGAAGTGAAAAGTGATGAAGTGAAATGAAAGTGAAAAGTGATTGAATGTAAATGTGAATGAAATGATAAATGAATGAAATGAAGTGAAAGTGATGAATAAATGAAGTGAAAGTGATGACATGAAATGAAGTGAAAGTGATAATAAGTGAAAAGTGATGAATGAAATGAAGTGAAAAGATGATGAATGAAATGAAGTGAAAGTGATGAAGTGAAATGAAGTGAAAATGATGATGAAGTGAAATGAAGTGAAAAGTGATGAATGAATGAGGAAATGTGAATGAATGAAGTGAAAAGTGATATGAATGAGTGAAAGATGAATGAGTAAAAGTGATGAAGTGAAATGAAGTGAAAGTGATGAATGAAATGAAGTGAAAAGTGATAAAGTGAATGAAGTGAAAAGTGATGAATGAAATGAAGTGAAAAGTGATGAAGTGAAATGAAGTAAGTGAAAGTGATGAAGTGAAATGTAAGTGAAATGAGTAAAGTGACATGAAATGAAGTGAAAAGTGATGAATGATAAAAGTGAAAGTGATGAATGAAATGAAGTGAAAGTGATGAAGTGAAATGAAGTGAAAAGATAGTGAAATGAAGTGAAAGTGATGAAGTGAAATAAGTGAAAGATGAGAATGAAATGAAGTGAAAAGTGATGAGATGAAATGAAAGTGAAAAGTGAGTGAATGAATGGAAGTGAAGATGATGAATGAAGTGAAAATGATGAAGTGAATAAGTGAAAAGATGACATGAAATGAAGTGAAAATGTGATGAAATGAAGTAAAGATGATGAATGAAAAGTGATGATGAAATGAAGTGAAAGTATGAAGTGAATGAAAGTGAGAATGAAATGAAGTGAAAAGTGATGAAGTGAAATGAAGTGAAAGTGATGAATGAAAGAAGTGAAAAGTGATGAATGAAATGAAGTGAAAGATATGAAATTGAATGAAATAAGTGAAAGTGATGAATGAAATGAAGTGAAAAGTGATGAGTGAAATGAAGTGAAAAGTGAAGAATGAATGAAAGTGAAAATGATGATGAAATGAAGTGAAAGTGATGAAATGAAATAAGTGAAAATGATGAATGAAATGAAGTGAAAGATGATGAAATGAAATAAGTGAAAAGTGATGAATGAAATGAAGTGAAAAGTGAGAATAAATGAATGAAAAGTGAAATGAAGAAAAGTGATGACATGAATGAAGTGAAAAGTGATGACATGAAATGAAGTGAAAAGTGATGACATGAAATGAAGTGAAAGTGAAAGTGATGACATAAATGAAGTGAAAAGTGATGAATGAAATGAAGTGAAAAGTGATGAATGAAATGAAGTGAAAAGTGATGAAGTGAAATGAAGTGAAAGTGATGAATGAAATAAGTGAAAAGTGATGAATGAAATGAAGTGAAAAGTGATGAATGAAATGAAGTGAAATGTGTTGAATGAAATGAAGTGAAAAGTGATGAGTGAAATGAAGTGAAAAGTGATGAAATGAAATGAAGTGAAAAGTGATGAATGAAATGAAGTGAAAGTGATGACATGAAATGAAGTGAAAAGTGAAGAAGTGAAAATGATGAAATGAAATAAAGTGAAAAGTGATGAAGTGAAATGAAGTGAAAGTGTTGAAGTGAAATGAAGTTAAAGTGATGACATGAAATGAAGTGAAAAGTGATGACATGAATGAAGTGAAAGTGATGAATGAAATGAAGTGAAAGTGATGAATGAAATGAAGTGAAAAGTGATGACATGAAATGAAGTGAAAAGTGATGACATGAAATGAGTGAAATGAGAATGAAATGAAGTGAAAGGTGATGAAGTGAAATGAAGTAAGTGATGAATAAATGAAGTGAAAGTGATGAAATGAAATGAAGTGAAAGGTGATGAAGTGAATGAAGGAAAGATGAAAGTGAATGAAGTGAAAAGTGTGAATGAAAGAAGTGAAAAGATGAAATGAAGTGAAGTGATAAAGTGAAATGAAGTGAAAGATGAATGAAATGAAGTGAAAAGTGATGAATGAAATGAAGTGAAAGTATGAATGAAATGAAGTGAAAGTGATGAAGTGAAATGAAATGAAATGATGAATGAAATGAATGAAAGTGATGAATGAAATGAAGTGAAAGTGATTGAAATGAAGTGAAAGTGATGAAATGAAAAAGTAAAAGGATGAATGAATGAAGTGAAAGATGAAATGAAATGAAGTGAAAAGTGATGAATGAAATGAAGTGAAAAGATGAAAGAAATAAGTGAAAATGATGAATGAAATGAAGTAAAGATGAATAAATAAAGTGAAAAGTGATGACATGAAATAAAGTGAAAAGTGATGAAGTGAAATGAAGTGAAATGATATAATGAATGAAGTGAAAGTGATGAATGAATGGTGAAATGAAGTAAAAGTGTGAAGTGAAATGAATGAAAGAGATGAAGTGAAAGAATGAAAGTGATGAAATGAATGATGAAGTGCAAATGAAGTGAAAAGTGAGAGATGAAGTGAAAGTATGAAGTGAAATAATGAAGATGATGACATGAAATGAAGTGAAAGTGATGAATGAAATGAAGTGAAAAGTGATGACATGAAATGAAGTGAAAGTGTGATGAAAAATAAAGATGATGAATGAAAAATGAATATGACGAAAGAAGTGAAAATGATGAAGAAATGAAAGTGAAAATGATATGAAAGAATGAAAAGAAAGAAATAAGTGAAATATAAAATGATAAGAAGACATAGAATAGGATAGAAAATGCTGTATTAAGTGAAGAAGAATGAAGGAAATGTGTGGTTGAAGTGAAAATGTGAAGTGAAATAAAGTGATGTGAAGTGAACATGAATAATGAAAAGTGATGACAAATTAATAAATGTGCAAAATGATAATGTCATAATGAAGTGAAAGTGATGACATGAAATAAGAGACTAATGGATGAAATGATAGTGAAAAGGATGAATGAAATAAGTGAAGAACAGATGAATGAAGTAAAAATGAAGTGAAATGTGTTGAAGTGAAATGTGAAAGGATGTAATAAGGAAAAATGATGAAAGTGAAAGAAGTGTGAATAAAGTGATACAATGAATAATGAAGATGAAAAGTGATGAATGAAAATGAAAATGAAAGGGAAGGAATGTAAATGGAAGTGAAAAGTGAAAGTGACAGAATGAAGTGAAAAGTGATGACATGAAATTGAGATGATAAAGATGATGAAGTGAAAATGAATGAATGGTTGATGAAGTGAAAGTGGAGTGAAAAGTGAAATGAAATGAAATAAAGTGAAAAGTGATGAAGTGAAATGAAGTGACACATGATAAAGTGAAATGAAGTGAAAGGTGATGAAGTGAAATGAAGTGAAAAGTGATGAAATGAAATAAGTGAAAGTGATGAAGTGAAATGAAGTGACACATGATGAAGTGAAATGAAGTGAAAGGTGATGAAGTGAAATGAAGGGAAATATGATGAAGCGAATGAAGTGAAAGATGATAAAGTGAAATAAAATGACAGATGATGAAGTGAAATGAAGTGAAAAGTGATGAAGTGAAATGAAGTGAAAAGTGATGAAGTGAAATGAAGTGAAAGATGATGAAAACAAAACAGATGAAGTAATCAACAGACAACTGCCGTATATGACGGAAAGAAGTCAAAAGTCAGAGATGACAGAAATTTTCACTGACAAAAAAAAAAAAAAAAAAAAAAAAAAAAAAGACAAAAATTCAAAATTCAAAATGAAGACAGAAAGACCTTCAAACTTCAAGACACTTTATTCACTCAAAGATAATAGAGTAAGGTCCCACAGGACCTGTCTTACAGTGACTGCTGGCTACTCTACTCACAAACAGATAAACCATGACACCATGCAATGTGACAGAAGTTATAATTAGAATTTGTCTTCAAATATTGACTTTTACATGTCAATTTGTCAAGCATATGAGAGACAAAGGCAGACATGTAAGCACATGCATGTCAACAAATAATTAAAACAAGCCAACAATAATAACATCAGAATGATAGTAACAGTAGCAATAATTAAAACAAGCCAACAATAATAACATCAGAATGATAGTAACAGTAGCAACGATACATACATTTTTGTATTTTAAAAAGTAAATTACGGACAAAAAAATCATCGGAAAAGGAAAAAAATACAAAGAAGCATTTAAACAAACAAAGGGGTGGATGGAGACATGTCAACTAACCATAAAAACAAACCAACAATAATAACATAAGAATGATGGTAACAGTAGCCATGATACATACATTTTTTATTTTCAAAAGTACATTACATACAAAAATCATAGGAAAAGGGAAAAACATAGATAAGCATTTAGACTAAACGGGCGGATGGAGACATGTCAATTAACAATAAAAACAAACCAACAATAATAACATAACAATAATAGTAACAATAGCAATGATACATACATATTTGTATTAAAAAAAAGTACATTACGGACAAAAAAAAAAAAAAAAAAATCATAGGAAATGGAAAAGAAACGAAAAGAAGCATTTAAAACAAACATGGAGACATGTCAACTAAGTCAACGATGAAAATAAATGAATCAACACATGGAACGCCAAAGAAATATAAAAAATGCAATCTAATATCGACTTCCATACGCCATCGATCAAATGCAAGAGAGATATCAGAGAGATGCACGTAAAGAAATGCATGTCAATTCACTGTGTCAGCACATTACTTTTGTATTTCAGATGAAATGATGGCAATGACAGCACAAAGATCATCCAGGAGTATGGAGCAGGAAACACAGTGACCACGTCAGACAAAATGATGGCAATGACAACACAAAGGACACAAAGGAGTATGGAGCAGGAAACACAGTGACCACGACAGACAAAATGATGGCAATGGGAGCACAAAGGACATCCAGGAGTATTGAGTATGGAGCAGGAAACACAGTGACCACGTCAGACAAAATGATGGCAATGACAGCACAAAGGACATCCAGGAGTATGGAGCAGGAAACACAGTAACCACGTCAGACAAAATGATGGCAATGGGAGCACAAAGATCATCCAGGAGTATGGAGCAGGAAACACAGTGACCACGTCAGACAAAATGATGGCAATGACAGCACAAAGGACATCCAGGAGTATGGAGCAGGAAACACAGTGACCACGTCAGACAAAATGATGGAAATGACAGCACAAAGGACACAAAGGAGTATGGAGCAGGAAACACAGTGACCACGACAGACAAAATGATGGCAATGGGAGCGCAAAGGACATCGAGGAGAATGGAGCAGTAAACACAATGACCACGTCAGACAAAATGATGGCAATGAGAGCACAAAGGACATCCAGGAGTATGGAGCAGGAAACACAGTGACCACGTCAGACAAAATGATGGCAATGAGAGCACAAAGGACATCCAGGAGTATTGAGTATGGAGCAGTAAACACGGTGACCACGTCAGACAAAATGATGGCAATGGGAGCACAAAGGACATCCAGGAGAATGGAGCAGTAAACACGGTGACCACGTCAGACAAAATGATGGCAATGGGAGCACAAAGGACATCCAGGAGTATGGAGCAGTAAACACGGTGACCACGTCAGACAAAATGATGGCAATGGGAGCACAAAGGACATCCAGGAGTATGGAGCAGGAAACACAATGACCATGTCAGATAAACCATGCTCTGTTGAGAGAGAGATAATGAGAGAGAGAGAGAAGCAGAGATAGAGACAGACAGACAGACAGAAGAAATAGAAAGACAGTCAAAGACAGAGACGGAGAGACAGAGGCAGAGACAGAGAGACAGAAAGACAGAGAGAGAGACAGAGACAGGGGCAGAGACAGACAGACAGACAGATAGAAAGACAAAGAGAGAGAGACAGAGACAGGGGCAGAGACAGAGACGGAGAGATAGAGAAAGAAAGAGAGAGAGAGAGAGGCAGAGATAATCAGACAGAGAAAGTGAGAGAGAGAGTGAGGGAGACAGAAAGAAAGTCAGACAGAGAAAGAAAGAGAGAGAGAGACACAGAGAGAGAGAAAGAGAGAGCGAGAGAGCGAGAGAGAGGCAGAGATAAAGACAGACAGACAGAAGAATAGAAAGACAGAGAGAGACAGAGACAGACAGACAGAGGCAGAGACAGAGAAATAGAAAGACAGAGAGAGAGACACACACACACACAGAGACAGAGACAGACAGACAGACAGATGGAAAGACAGAGAGAGAGAGAGGCAGAGGCAGAGAGAAAGAGAGAAAGAGAGAGAGAGAGAGAGAGAGAGAGAGAGAGAGAGAGAGAGAGGAGAGAATCAGAAAAAGTGAGCGAGAGAGAGAGTGTGGGAGACACACACACACACACATACACACAGACACACACACACACACACACACACACACACACACACACACACACACACACACACCAACACACAGACAGAGACAGAGACAGAGACAGAGACAGAGACAGAGACAGCGAGAGATACTACTACATACATCATCTCTAACCATCAGATCAAAGATTGTTAGATAAAAGCGAATGAATCAGCTTCACTCTAAAGAAGGAGACACAAATTGTTGAACATCAATCTTGTCTCGTACACTACAGTGAAAAAATATCTTAACAAAAAAAAAAAAAAAAAAAAAGAAAAGGAAAGAGAAACCAAACCAACACAAAACAAAGCAAAAACCCAATTTCACTTTCAGTTTTCAGTTTCTCAAGATAACGTCTCCGCATTTTGGACAAATTCCATATGCGCTGACATCATCAATGCCACCATCATGACATAAGTGTTAAGCTGCACATAAGCCCTATGTGTCGGTAATGTCTCCTTGTCCTACCTAGCATATGGGTTTTACGTCTGATATCAGTCTGCTCTGGGAACAAATTCATCTATATTGTTTAACCTTTTGACTCCCGCACCCTATCCACCAGCAGCACCCTTCATTGTCGACCATGCTGGCAAAGTTAAAACGTAACCCTTTGACTCCCGCACCCTGTCCACCAGCACCCTTCATTGTCAACCATGCTGGCAAAGCTAAAACGTAACCCTTTGACTCTCTCACCCTATCCACCAGCTTCCTGCAGAAAGCTGGTGGATAGGTTGAGGGAGTCAAAGGGTTAAGCTTTTGGAGTTGGTGGATAGGGTGTGGAGTCAAAGGGTTAAGTTTTTGCAGTTGATGGATAGGGTGCAGGAGTCAAAGGGTTAAGTTTTTGCAGTTGGTGGATAGGGTGTGGGAGTCAAAGGGTTAAGTTTTTGCAGTTGGTGGACAGGGTGCGGGAGTTAAGGGGTTAAAACAGATGGAACGGCTGAAAACACAGACAGTCATCTGTGTAGATTTCCTCTCACCAAGGTATATGATCACATCACAGAAATCACCACCATTCCATACAACACATTGTCACATCTGCCCACCAACAAGATGAAGATAACATCTCCATCATAATAAATCCTCCAGTCCACCCCCCCCCCACACACAGAACACAGAACACATATGTGCGCAGGCACACACACACACACACACACACACACCACACACACACACACACACACACACACACACACACACACACACACACACACACACATAATAAAATTGATAAAATTAGGTCCATCCGTTTCAGTCTTGACTCCCAGCCCATCTCTCAACCTCCTATTCCCGACCCTCTGTTTCAAGGCACACCACTTATTTCTTTTCAGCCTGCTTCTGAAACTACTATCCGCAATGTAATCCGCCATTCTGACATCAAGACCTGTGAGCTTGATCCTCTTCCAGCATCTATCTTAACACACTGCCTAGATACTTTGCTCCCTCACTTCACAACTGTCATCAACAATTCCCTGTCATCTGGTATCTTTCCCTTTTCCTTCAAATCTGCCCTGGTCAGACCTCTTTTAAAGAAACCTAGTCTTGACCCCAATAACCTCAAAAACTATCGACCTGTTTCCAACCTACCTTTCTTATCCAAAGTCCTTGAAAAAATTGTTCTCGCACAGATCTCTGATCATATCACCGCCAACAACCTCTCTTACCCTTATCAGTCGGCTTATCGCACTGGACACAGCCCTGAAACTGCTCTTGTAAAAATTGCAAATGATACTCTGACTGCTCTTGATCAAAATCAAATCTCTCTTCTATCTCTCCTTGATCTCTCGGCTGCATTCGACACCATCGACCATTCTATCATGCTCACACGTCTCCATAAAGTGTTTGGTATCTCTGACATCGCTCTGTCTTGGTTCCAGTCCTACCTTTCCAATCGCACTCAAACAGTCTCTGTCTGTTGTTCATCCTCTGCACCCGCTACCGTCCAGTTTGGTGTGCCCCAAGGCTCTGTTTTAGGTCCCATCCTATTTGTGCTGTACACACAACCCCTCTCTGAAATTATGCGACTTCACTCTATGTCCCATCATAGCTTTTCTGATGACAACCAACTCTATACTTCTGGTTCCCTCCCACAACTGCCCTCTATAATCAGACAAACCCAAGGCTGCATTTCTGATGTTCACTCCTGGATGACTGTAAACAAACTTCAACTCAACCCCATTAAAACTGAACTTAGCCTTATCTCTACCACCACATTGGCTAAGTGTTCTTCCCTTCCTCTGTCTGTCTCTCTGCTTGGATCTGACATTCCACTATCTTCCACTGTCCGCAATCTTGGAGTCACTCTTGATAACACCCTGTCCTTTGAAAAACACGTCCAGAATGTTTGCAGATTATGCTATCTTGAGATACGCAGAATTTCTTCTATTCGCAATATCCTCTCTGTCGAAGCCACCAAAACTCTCCTCTGTGCCTTTGTTCTCTCTCGTCTCGACTACTGCAACTCCCTCCTCTCGGGCTGTCCTTTCTCTCTCATTCAAAAGCTTCAAAAAGTTCAAAACAATGCTGCTAGGCTCATCTTCAGAAAATCTCGTTCCTCTCATGTCACTCCTCTTCTCAAATCTCTTCACTGGTTACCTGTTGAAAAGAGAATTCGCTACAAGATTGCTTTGTTATGTTTTAAGTCTCTCAACGGTCTTGCACCCCCTTACATCTCTGACCTCCTCCATCTGTACACCCCCTCTCGTCAACTTCGTTCCTCGGCTGATACTCGTACCTTCCGCATACCATTCTGTCGCACTAAAACTTATGGTCAACGCTCCTTTTCCTATCAGGCCCCTGTAATCTGGAATCAGCTCCCTGTCTCTGTTCGCCACTCTGCAACTCTCACTTCTTTCAAGTCCTCTCTGAAAACCCATCTCTTCCAGTCCCTCTCATGATACTTATAAAGACTCTACCACCTAACTTCCCCAAATCCCCCCTTGTTGTCTTTTGAGCCTTGAATGTCGGCTGGTGTGTGTGTGCGTGTGTGTGTGTGTGTGTGTGTGTGTGTGTGTGTGTGTGTGTGTGTGTGTGTGTGTGTGTGTTTGGTTGTGTCTGCGTGATACCTGTAAGCGCTTAGGGCTCTTGTTTTCATCAGATTAGGCGCTATATAAATGCTCTTTATTATTATTATTATTATTATTAACACATATGCGCGCAGGCAACACACACACACACACACACACACACACACACACACACACACACACCACGCACACACACACACACAGAGAGAACACAGAACACATGCCGCAGGCACACACACACACAAACACACACACACACACAACACACGCACACACACACACACGCACACACAGACACACCCACCCACCCCCACACACACACACCACACACAGACACACCCACCCACCCACACACACACACACACACACACAGACACACCCACCCACCCACACACACACACACACACACACACAACACCCACACACACACACACACACACACAACACACACACACACACAGATCACGACAGCAATTCAAAGAATCAAGCAATTAAACAAAACAAAACAAAACAAAACAAAACAAAACAAAACAAAACAAAACAAAACAAAACAAAAACAAAACAAAACAAAAATACATATAAAAAAGGAACAAACATCACAACAAACTTAAAACAAAAAGCAATCAAAGAAACAAACAACAAGCAAACACAAATTAACACAACCATAACATTCACTGTTCCTCCAACTGCCTTTTTTTTTTTTAGAAAATAATTTCTTTCCATTTCTTTTATCTCTGAATCAAGAAATACCGAAATACTTTCCATTCCACGCTGTAGGAGTCTGCCCAATATTACTTTTAAAAGATAGGACCTATGTTAGTCTGACCTACCAGACCTTTTGTTTTTCTGGATCCAAAACAAGTGTGACTGCCCGCGCCCAAGCAAACACGAACCAGAAGAACAAGAAAACCAATATAAGCGCGTATCCAACGAGACAAAACAAAACAAGCGCAAATTTTCGGCCAACTAGCCTTTGTCAAGCGCGAACGCACGGTCACAAACAGATCACAGACACCAAACAATGGATAATAAAAACGGGACTAAAAACTTCCCTGCCGCCTCGTCCAGTGGGTAAGAAATGGAATGCCCATATATTGGTTTTCTTGTTCTTCTGGTTCGTTTTTGTTTTTGTTTTTCTTTTCATGGTAGATTTTGGTCACTTCTTCTGACTATTCCTTTATTTTTTTTTAGAAAGACGAACGCTTTTGTTTTTCCTTTCATGGTAGATTTTCTAGTCACTTCCTCTGACTTATTCTTTTATTTGTTTTTTCTTTTTAGAAAGACGATGAATGGTACAGTGCTTCATGTTTTATGTTGACAAAGGTACGATATAGTAGCGTTTACCTGCAAGTTCGTTAACACGTTCATTTTCTTATAAATCTTTTGACTCCCTCACCCTATCCGCCAGCATCCCACATTGTCAGCCGTGACAGCAAAGCAAAAACATTTAACCCTTTCAATCCTTCACCCTATCCGCCAGTTTTCTGCAGGAGGCAGGTGGATAGGGTGAGGGATTGGAAGGGGTCAAGTGTCCGCGGCTAGCGTCACGGAGAGAATGCAGAAGTGAAAGAATTATCACCATTAACAACACCAGCATATCCGGGACAGAAGATCAACGAGAGTATTTGTAGATGATCGCTGCTGATTGCTTTGTGCCAGTGTAGTGTTCCTTCTCCATTTTGCACTTTCTATAGTAGGTTCATCGGGTCAGTCACTACGAATGTTTGACCTTCTTTTATTTCATCAAGATGGTCAAGCCATAATAATATTCTCTTTTTCTCTGAAAAAATGACAAACAATCCAAGTCCTCTTTCAAGTTACCTCTCTAGGAAGTGATTCGTGAAAAGATGTTATGAGTGTGTGCGTTGCTTGTGTGTATGTGTATGTATGTATGTATGTGTGTGTGTATACGTGTGTGTGTTTGTGTTTGTTTGTTTGTGTGTGTGTGTGTGTGTGTGTGTGTGTGTGTGTTGGGGATATAAAACTTCTCTATGATTTTTATATAAAAAGTATGTTCCGTTCATACTGGGTAGGTCATATGAAGAAAATGTTAATCAACACGGAGTTTGATTTTGCTTGGGAATCTCAAAGTTCGGGGAACAAAACCCAACTGTTACATAATCATTCAAGGCTAATTATCAGCATGACTGAAAGAACTTTTGAAAAGAATAGTAAATGCATATTACGTCGAAATTTGAAAAACGAAATTGGAATAGAGAAATCTATTAAACCGTTACCAGAAATCTATGTTTTTCCTGTCATTAAATTTGGATGTAGCTGTCACAAGCATGAGACTTAATTAAACAGACGCAAAGAAGTTGATATACACAGCAGAATATGCAATTCTTATTACTGACATTGTTTTAGACGATGAGTTCATTGTATTTTCCATTGTCCAAAATTCCATGATGGCCGATTGTTCTAAATTTCATGATGGCCGATTGTTCTAATTTCATGATGGCCGATTGTTCTAAATTTCATGATGGCCGATTGTTCTAAATTTCATGATGGCCGATTGTTCTAAATTTCATGATGGCCGATTAATTTCATGATGGCCGATTGTTCTAAATTTCATGATGACCGATTGTCCTAAATTCCATGATGGCCAATTGTCCTAAATTCCATGACGGCTGATTGTCCTAAATTCCATGATGGCCGATTGTCCTAAATTCCATGATGGACGGTTGTCCTAAATTCCATGATGGCCAATTGTCTTAAATTCCATGATGGCCGATTGTCTTAAATTCCATGATGGCCGATTGTCCTAAATTCCATGATGGCCGATATGCCATAAATTCCATGATGGCCGATTGCCTAAATTCCATGATGGCCGATTGTCTAAAATTCCATGATGGCCGATTGCCATAAATTCCATGATGGCCCATTGTCCTAAATTCCATGATGGCCGATTGTCCTAAATTCATGATGGCCGATTGTCCTAAATTCCATGATGGCCGATTGTCCTAAATTCCATGATGGCCGCATTGTCCATTAAATTCATATGATGGCCGATTGTCCTAAATTCCATGATGGCCAATTGCTAAATTCCATGATGCATTGTCCTAAATTCATGATGGCCGATTGTCCAAATTCCATGGGCCATTGCCTAATTCCATGATGGCCATGTCTAAATTCCATGTGGCCATTGTCCTAATTCCATGATGGCATTGTCCTAATTCCATGAGCCGATTGCCTAAATTCATGATGGCCGATTGTCCTAAATTTGATGGCCGATTGCAAATTCCATGATGGCCGTGCTAAATTCCATGATGGCCGATAGCCTAAATTCCATGATGGCCGATTGCCTAAATTCCATGATGCCGATGCCTAAATTCCATGATGCCATTGTCCTAAATTCCATGATGGCCGATTGTCTAAATTCCATGATGGCCGATAGCCATAAATTCCATGATGGCCGATGCCATAAATTCCATGATGGCCGATGTCCTAAATTCCATGATGGCCGATGCCTAAATTCCATGATGGCCAATTGTCTAAATTCCATGATGGCCGATGCCTAAATTCCATGATGGCGATTGCTAAATTCCATGATGGCGATGTCTAAATTCCATGATGGCCGATTGCCTAAATTCCATGATGGCCGATTGTCTAAATTCCATGATGGCCGATTGTCTAAATTCCATGATGGCCGATTGTCTAAATTCCATGATGGCCGATTGTCATAAATTCCATGATGGCCGATTGTCTAAATTCCATGATGGCCGATTGCATAAATTCCATGATGGCCGATTGCTAAATTCCATGATGGCCGATTGTCCATAAATTCCATGATGGCCATTGTCTAAATTCCATGATGGCCGATTGTCCTAAATTCCATGATGGCCGATTGTCCTAATTCCATGATGGCCGATTGTCTAAATTCCATGATGGCCGATGCCATAAATTCCATGATGGCCATTGTCTAAATTCCATGATGGCCGATGCCATAAATTCCATGATGGCCATTGTCTAAATTCCATGATGGCCGATTGCTAAATTCCATGATGGCCGATTGTCTAATCCATGATGACCAATTCCAAATTGATGGCCGATTGTCTAAATTCATGATGGCCATGCCTAATATGATGCCAAGCAAATTCCATGATGGCCGATTGTCCTAAATTCATGATGGCCGATTGTCCTAAATTCCATGATGGCCATTGTCCTAATTCCATGATGGCCGATTGTCCTAAATTCCATGATGGCCCATTGTCCTAAATTCCATGATGGCCATTGTCTAATTCCATGATGGCCGATGCCTAAATTCAGATGGCCGATGCCTAAATTCCATGATGGCCGATTGTCTAAATCCATGATGGCCGTTGTCCTAAATTCATGATGGCCGATTTCTAAATTCCATGATGGCCATGTCTAATTCATGATGCCATGCCTAATTCCATGATGGCCATTGTCCTAAATTCCATATGGCCGATTGTCTAAATTCTAGGCCATTGTCCTAAATTCCATGATGCCATTGTCCTAAATTCCATGATGGCCGATTGTCCTAAATTCCATGATGGCCGATTGTCCTAAATTCCATGATGGCCGATTGTCTAAATTCCATGATGGCGATTGTCCTAAATTCCATGATGGCCGATTGCCTAAATTCCATGATGGCCGATGCCTAATTCATGATGGCCGATTGTCTAAATTCCGATGCCAATTGTTCTAAATTCCATGATGGCCATTGTCTAAATTCCTGATGGCCGATTGTCTAAATTCCATGATGGCCGATTGTCCTAAATTCCATGATTTCCATGATGGCCGATTGTCCTAAATTCCATGATGGCCAATTGTTCTAAATTCCATGATGGCCGATTGTCTTAAATTCCATGATGGCCGATTGTCCTAAATTCCATGATGGCCGATTGTCTAAATTCCATGATGGCCGATTGTCCTAAATTCACAATTGATGGCCGATTGTCCATAAATTCCATGATGGCCGATGTCATAAATTCCATGATGGCCGATTGTCCTAAATTCCTGATGATGGCCGATTAGCTAATCAAATTTCTAACATGATGGCCGATTGTCATAAATTCCATGATGGCCGATTGCCATAAATTCCATGATGGCCGATTGTCCTAAATTCCATGATGGCCGATTGTCCATAATTCCATGATGGCCGATTGTCCATAAATTCCATGATGGCCGATTGTCATAAATTCCATGATGGCCGATTGTCCATAAATTCCATGATGGCCGATAGCATAAATTCCATGATGGCCGATTGTCCATAAATTCCATGATGGCCGATTAGCCATAAATTCCATGATGGCCGATTGTCCATAAATTCCATGATGGCCGATTGTCCTAAATTCCATGATGCGATCCTAATTGATGGCCGATTGTCATAAATTCCATGATGGCCGATATGTCCATAAATTCCATGATGGCCGTCCATAAATTCCATGATGGCCGATGCATAAATTCCATGATGGCCGATTGTCCATAAATTCCATGATGGCCGATGTCCATAAATTCCATGATGGCCGATTGTCATAAATTCCATGATGGCCGATTGCCATAAATTCCATGATGGCCATTGTCCTAAATTCCATGATGGCCGATTGTCATAAATTCCATGATGGCCGATTGTCCTAAATTCCATGATGGCCGATGTCATAAATTCCATGATGGCCGATTGTCATAAATTCCATGATGGCCGATTGTCATAAATTCCATGATGGCCGAATTGTCATAAATTCCATGATGGCCGATTAGCCATAAATTCCATGATGGCCGATAGCCATAAATTCCATGATGGCCGATTGCCATAAATTCCATGATGGCCGATTAGCATAAATTCCATGATGGCCGATAGCCATAAATTCCATGATGGCCGATAGCCATAAATTCCATGATGGCCGATAGCCATAAATTCCATGATGGCCGATTGTCATAAATTCCATGATGGCCGATTGTTCTAAATTCCATGATGGCCGATAGCCATAAATTCCATGATGGCCGATAGCCATAAATTCCATGATGGCCAATTGTCCTAAATTCCATGATGGCCGATTGTCATAAATTCCATGATGGCCGATTGTCATAAATTCCATGATGGCCAATTGTTCTAAATTCCATGATGGCCGATAGCCATAAATTCCATGATGGCCGATAGCCATAAATTCCATGATGGCCGATAGCCATAAATTCCATGATGGCCGATAGCCATAAATTCCATGATGGCCGATAGCCATAAATTCCATGATGGCCGATAGCCATAAATTCCATGATGGCCGATAGCCATAAATTCCATGATGGCCGATAGCCATAAATTCCATGATGGCCGATAGCCATAAATTCCATGATGGCCGATAGCCATAAATTCCATGATGGCCGATAGCCATAAATTCCATGATGGCCAATTGTTCTAAATTCCATGATGGCCGATAGCCATAAATTCCATGATGGCCCATTGTCCTAAATTCCATGATGGCCGATTGTCATAAATTCCATGATGGCCGATTGTCATAAATTCCATGATGGCCAATTGTTCTAAATTCCATGATGGCCGATAGCCATAAATTCCATGATGGCCGATAGCCATAAATTCCATGATGGCCAATTGTTCTAAATTCCATGATGGCCGATAGCCATAAATTCCATGATGGCCGATAGCCATAAATTCCATGATGGCCCATTGTCCTAAATTCCATGATGGCCGATAGCCATAAATTCCATGATGGCCGATTGTCATAAATTCCATGATGGCCGATAGCCATAAATTCCATGATGGCCGATTGTCATAAATTCAACGATGGCCGATAGCCATAAATTCCATGATGGCCGATAGCCATAAATTCCATGATGGCCGATAGCCATAAATTCCATGATGGCCGATTGTCATAAATTCCATGATGGCCGATTGCCATAAATTCCATGATGGCCCATTGTCCTAAATTCCATGATGGCCGATTGTCATAAATTCCATGATGGCCGATAGCCATAAATTCCATGATGGCCGATTGTCATAAATTCCATGATGGCCGATAGCCATAAATTCCATGATGGCCGATAGCCATAAATTCCATGATGGCCGATTGTCATAAATTCCATGATGGCCGATAGCCAAAATTCCATGATGGCCGATAGCCATAAATTCCATGATGGCCGATTGTCCTAAATTCCATGATGGCCGATAGCCATAAATTCCATGATGGCCGATAGCCATAAATTCCATGATGGCCGATTGTCATAAATTCCATGATGGCCGATAGCCATAAATTCCATGATGGCCGATAGCCATAAATTCCATGATGGCCGATTGTCCTAAATTCCATGATGGCCGATAGCCTAAATTCCATGATGGCCGATTGTCCTAAATTCCATGATGGCCGATAGCCATAAATTCCATGATGGCCGATAGCCATAAATTCCATGATGGCCGATAGCCATAAATTCCATGATGGCCGATAGCCATAAATTCCATGATGGCCGATAGCCATAAATTCCATGATGGCCAATTGTTCTAAATTCCATGATGGCCGATAGCCATAAATTCCATGATGGCCATTGTCCTAAATTCCATGATGGCCGATTGTCATAAATTCCATGATGGCCGATTGTCATAAATTCCATGATGGCCAATTGTTCTAAATTCCATGATGGCCGATAGCCATAAATTCCATGATGGCCGATAGCCATAAATTCCATGATGGCCAATTGTTCTAAATTCCATGATGGCCGATTGTCCTAAATTCCATGATGGCCGATAGCCATAAATTCCATGATGGCCATTGTTCTAAATTCCATGATGGCCGATTGTCCTAAATTCCATGATGGCCGATAGCCATAAATTCCATGATGGCCGATTGTCATAAATTCAACGATGGCCGATAGCCATAAATTCCATGATGGCCGATAGCCATAAATTCCATGATGGCCGATAGCCATAAATTCCATGATGGCCGATTGTCATAAATTCCATGATGGCCGATTGCCATAAATTCCATGATTGCCCATTGTCCTAAATTCCATGATGGCCGATTGTCATAAATTCCATGATGGCCGATAGCCATAAATTCCATGATGGACGATTGTCATAAATTCCATGATGGCCGATAGCCATAAATTCCATGATGGCCGATAGCCATAAATTCCATGATGGCCGATTGTCATAAATTCCATGATGGCCGATAGCCATAAATTCCATGATGGCCGATAGCCATAAATTCCATGATGGCCGATAGCCATAAATTCCATGATGGCCGATTGTCCTAAATTCCATGATGGCCGATGATATCCATAATTCCAATGATGGCCAGACATCTGATGCGTGCCATAAATTCCATGATGGCCGATTGTCATAAATTCCATGATGGCCGATAGCCATAAATTCCATGATGGCCGATAGCCATAATTCCATGATGGCCATTGCCTAAATTCCATGATGGCCGATAGCCATAAATTCCATGATGGCCGATAGCCATAAATTCCATGATGGCCGATATGCCTAAATTCCATGATGGCCGATAGCCATAAATTCCATGATGGCCGATTGCCATAAATTCCATGATGGCCGATAGCCATAAATTCCATGATGGCCGATAGCCATAAATTCCATGATGGCCGATAGCCATAAATTCCATGATGGCCGATAGCCATAAATTCCATGATGGCCGATAGCCATAAATTCCATGATGGCCGATAGCCATAAATTCCATGATGGCCGATTGTCCATAAATTCCATGATGGCCGATTGTCCTAAATTCCATGATGGCCGATTGTCCTAAATTCCATGATGGCCGATTGTCCTAAATTCCATGATGGCCGATTGTCCTAAATTCCATGATGGCCGATTGTCCTAAATTCCATGATGGCCGATTGTCCTAAATTCCATGATGGCCGATTGTCCTAAATTCCATGATGGCCGATTGCCATAAATTCCATGATGGCCCATTGTCCTAAATTCCATGATGGCCGATTGTCTAAATTCCATGATGGCCGATTGTCTAAATTCCATGATGGCCAATTGTTCTAAATTCCATGATGGCCGATAGCCATAAATTCCATGATGGCCGATTGCCATAAATTCCATGATGGCCAATTGTTCTAAATTCCATGATGGCGATAGCCATAAATTCCATGATGGCCGATTGTCATAAATTCCATGATGGCCGATTGTCATAAATTCCATGATGGCCGATTAGCCATAAATTCCATGATGGCCGATAGCCATAAATTCCATGATGGCCGATTGTCCTAAATTCCATGATGGCCGATTGTCCTAAATTCCATGATGGCCAATTGTCCTAAATTCCATGATGGCCAATTGTCCTAATTCCATGATGGCCAATTGTCCTAAATTCCATGATGGCCAATTGTCCTGAATTCCATGATGGCCGATTGTCCAAAATTCCATGATGGCCGATTGTCCTAAATTCCATGATGGCCGATTGTACTAATTCCATGATGACCCATTGTCCTAAATTTCCTTGATGGCCGATTGTCATAAATTCCATGGTGGCCGATTGAAATTGACTCCACATGTGTTTCTCGTTTTATTATTTGTGACCTCCCACCACGAAATCAGTCTTAACTAGCATTTTGGGCATTTTGAGATATACATTTCACTGGAAAGTGTACATTCTGCTGATTATTTTGGTACTTGAATAAAGCTTGTACTCAAAAAAATGTAGAAGTTATGTATGTTTAAAGTCATTAAGTTGTATGACGGCCATTTTGAGAAAACGGCCTCTAAAGTTTTTTGTGTGCTCTCCTACACATTTTCCTTAAATTTCTTTATTTGGTGGCTTTGACCCAGTTTGTTTCTCATTTTCGCTGTCATTATCTGAAAGGCGCACCAAAGAGCTTTCCGTCAATACACTACATGTGCAGGTTACGGTTCATAATAGTCGACAAAAATAGGTACTTTTGGTAAGAAATTGCGTTTTTTTTTCTGCTGCGATCAGTGCATTAAAATACCATTTTAAATTGATTAATAATATATTTTCAAGAAACAAATTTCTGTGGGGGATAGATTATAGTCTACAGAAATCAATTTTGAGAAAAAGTCAAAACACCCCAGATAGACCTTCGGTCACCTTTTCAGCTCCTAGTGCTTTTCGACTGACTGCGACTTAACACTGATTTCGTGGTGGGAGGTCACATTTACATGTACAATGAATACAAAGTCTTTATGGTGGCATAACTAAAACGTTGTAGTTACTTGATACGTTGATGACAGTGGTAGAAACGGCTGTTTCTTGAAATCAGTGATGTATAGATATATTATTGGGTCTGTGGTAAGGCTTTTCTACATCAGTGTTGATCTATAGGAAACGTGAAATGTTCTGCCGACAAATAGTAGAAGAATGGTAGACTACAAACAAAGAAACAAACAAAGAAACAAAGAAACAAAAAAACGAACAAAAACGAACACAAAAAGAAGAAAGACAGAAACCAAAAGAACAAGAAAACCAATGTAAGCGCGTATTTAACAAAACAAGACAAAACAAGCGCAAATTTTCGGCCAACCGGCCTTTGTCAAGCGCGAACGCACGGTCACAAACAGACCACAAACAAAACCAAACAACGGATAATAAAAAGAGGACTAAAAACTTCCCTGCCGCCTCGTCCAGTGGATAAAGAGGGACCAAATGAAGACAGAAAGTTAGAAAATGGATATGTTTTGTTACTTTTAAAGATACGGAATGGTCATATCACACTCGTATTCTTTTTGTCTCTTATGAATGATATCAGAAATACAAGTGATCTTCAAAGTAACCCAAAATCAGTTAAACTGTAATGCTTTTTTCTTCTTCTGAAAACTAGCATTTGACTGTACGAACCAAACAAACCAAATATAATTACATTTAGCTCATAGATATCAGAGTTAGGATGAGATTATTATTTTAAACATTCTTGTATTAGTGACCCTACGAATGTATCATCCATCTTAATTTCTGCACTGGCCAGTATGACTCATGGCATTATTAAATCTCCGAAAGCCATTATATTCGCTTTAATCTGTATTGGTGATATTTCTGTTCTCACAGGTTACATATCAACCAATTGATAATAAAAGTTTATTTATATAGTTTGACCGTTTTTGTATAAATGGGTGAATTGACTTTATGCGAACAATGACCATGCCAAAAAAAAAAAAGTAAAACATCCAATAACAGATGCTGAGAAAAATTAATTGGACATTTTCGTGCTCGAAATACACGCACACGGACACAAACACGGGACACATTTTTTCCCCAGTGTGATTGGAATGATGGTGTTTTGTGTTGGTTCTACAACAGATGAACCACAATTATCCATTCTCATTGTGCA
>JAPXFY010000020.1:71084601-71099601 GCA_030674185.1 Monoplex corrugatus
CTTCTACACACACTGTAATGATCATGGTATACTTCTACACACCTGTAATGATCATGGTATACTTCTACACACTGTAATGATCATGGTATACTTCTACACACACTGTAATGATCATGGTATACTTCTACTACATTACACACTGTAATGATTCATGGTATACTTCTACACACACTGTAATGATTATGGTATACTTCTACAACACTGTAATGATCATGGTATACTTCTACAACACTGTAATGATTATGGTATACTTCTCACACACTGTAATGATTATGGTATACTTCTACACACACTGTAATGATTATGGTATACTTCTACACACACTGTAATGATCATGGTATACTCTACACACACTGTAATGATCATGGTATACTTCTACATACACTGTAATGATCATGGTATATACTTCTACACACACTGTAATGATCTATGGTATACTTCTACATCACACTGTAATGATATGGTATACTTCTACACACTGTAATGATCATGGTATACTTCTACATCACACTGTAATGATCATGGTATACTTCTACAACACTGTAATGATTATGGTATACTTCTAACAACACTGTAATGATCATGGTATACTTCTACACACACTGTAATGATCATGGTATACTTCTACAACACTGTAATGATCATGGTATACTTCTATACACACTGTAATGATCATGGTATACTTCTACACACACTGTAATGATCATGGTATACTTCTACACACATGTAATGATTATGGTATACTTCTACACACACTGTAATGATCATGGTATACTTCTACAACACTGTAATGATCATGGTATACTTCTACACACACTGTAATGATCATGGTATACTTCTACACACACATGTAATGATTATGGTATACTTACACACTGTAATGACACTGTAATGATCATGGTATACTTCTACACACACTGTAATGATCATGGTATACTTCTACACACTGTAATGATCATGGTATACTTCTACAACACTGTAATGATATGGTTACTCTAACTTACACACTGTAATGATCATGGTATACTTCTACAACACTGTAATGATTATGGTATACTTCTACACACTGTAATGATCATGGTATACTTCTACACACACTGTAATGATCATGGTATACTTCTACACACTGTAATGATCATGGTATACTTCTACACACACTGTAATGATCATGGTTACTCAATACACGTAATACTGATACTCTACACACTGTAATGATCATGGTATACTTCTACACACACTGTAATGATCATGGTATACTTCTACACACTGTAATGATCATGGTATACTTCTCACACACTGTAATGATCATGGTATACTTCTACATACACTGTAATGATCATGGTATACTTCTACACACACTGTAATGATCATGGTATACTTCTACACACACTGTAATGATTCATGGTATACTTCTACAACACTGTAATGATCATGGTATACTTCTACACACTGTATGATATGGTTACTTCTACAACATGTAATGATTTGGTATACTTCTACACACACTGTAATGATCATGGTATACTTCTACAACACTGTAATGATCATGGTATACTTCTACAACACTGTAATGATACATGGTATACTTCTACACACTGTAGATATGGTATACTCTCAAACTGTAATGATCATGGTATCTACACACACTGTAATGATTATGGTATACTTCTACACACTGTAATGATTATGGTATACTTCTCACACACTGTAATGATTCATGGTATACTTCTACACACTGTAATGATATGGTATACTTCTACACACTGTAATGATATGGTATACTTCTACACACTGTAATGATTCATGGTATACTTCTACACACACTGTAATGATTATGGTATACTTCTACACACACTGTAATGATCATGGTATACTTCTACATACACTGTAATGATCATGGTATACTTCTACACACACTGTAATGATATGGTATACTGCTACACACTGTAATGATCATGGTATACTTCTACACACACTGTAATGATCATGGTATACTTCTACACACACTGTAATGATTATGGTATACTTCTACATCACACTGTAATGATCATGGTATACTTCTACAACACTGTAATGATTATGGTATACTTCTACACACACTTAATGATCATGGTATACTTCTACACACACTGTAATGATCATGGTATACTTCTACACACACTGTAATGATCATGGTATACTTCTACACACACTGTAATGATCATGGTATACTTCTACAACACTGTAATGATTATGGTATACTTCTACACACACTGTAATGATTATGGTATACTTCTACACACTGTAATGATCATGGTATACTTCTACACACACTGTAATGATCATGGTATACTTCTAACACACTGTAATGATCATGGTATACTGCTACACACACTGTAATGATCATGGTATACTTCTACAACACTGTAATGATCATGGTATACTTCTACACACACTGTAATGATCATGGTATACTTCTACATACACTGTAATGATCATGGTATACTTCTACACACTGTAATGATCATGGTATACTGCTACATACACTGTAATGATCATGGTATACTTCTACATACACTGTAATGATCATGGTATACTTCTACATACACTGTAATGATCATGGTATACTTCTACACACTGTAATGATCATGGTATACTTCTACACACACTGTAATGATCATGGTATACTTCTACACACTGTAATGATCATGGTATACTTCTACACACACTGTAATGATCATGGTATACTTCTACATACACTGTAATGATCATGGTATACTTCTACATACACTGTAATGATCATGGTATACTTCTACTACACACTGTAATGATCATGGTATACTTCTACAACACTGTAATGATCATGGTATACTTCTACACACTGTAATGATCATGGTATACTTCTACACACTGTAATTGATCATGGTATACTTCTACACACACTGTAATGATCATGGTATACTTCTACACTACACTGTAATGATCATGGTATACTTCTACAACACTGTAATGATCATGGTATACTTCTACACACTGTAATGATTATGGTATACTTCTACATACACTGTAATGATCATGGTATACTTCTACACACACTGTAATGATTATGGTATACTTCTACACACTGTAATGATCATGGTATACTTCTACATACACTGTAATGATCATGGTATACTTCTACACACACTGTAATGATCATGGTATACTGCTACATACACTGTAATGATTATGGTATACTTCTACATACACTGTAATGATCTGGTATACTGCTACACACTGTAATGATCATGGTATACTTCTACATACACTGTAATGATCATGGTATACTGCTACACACACTGTAATGATTATGGTATACTTCTACATACACTGTAATGATCATGGTATACTTCTACACACACTGTAATGATCATGGTATACTTCTACACACACTGTAATGATTATGGTATACTGCTACACACTGTAATGATCATGGTATACTTCTACACACACTGTAATGATCATGGTATACTTCTACACACACTGTAATGATATGGTATACTTCTACATACACTGTAATGATCATGGTATACTTCTACAACACTGTATTGATCATGGTATACTTCTACACACACTTTAATGATCATGGTATACTTCTACACACACTGTAATGATCATGGTATACTTCTACACACACTGTAATGATCATGGTATACTTCTACACACACTGTAATGATCATGGTATACTTCTACACACTGTAATGATTATGGTATACTTCTACACACTGTAATGATTATGGTATACTTCTACACACTGTAATGATCATGGTATACTTCTACACACTGTATTGATCATGGTATACTTCTACACACACTGTAATGATCATGGTATACTTCTACACACACTGTAATGATTATGGTATACTTCTACACACTGTAATGATCATGGTATACTTCTAAAACACACTGTAATGATTATGGTATACTTCTACACACATGTAATGATTATGGTATACTTCTACACAACTGTAATGATCATGGTATACTTCTACACACACTGTAATGATTATGGTATACTGCTACACACTGTAATGATCATGGTATACTTTTAAACAGATGAGAACAATCTTATAGCATCGCTGGTTCTGTGTTCTTCGAGTTTCATTCTTATGTCACAAACTGAACCGTATTTGTCATTGTCAAAGATGGCACTTCCTGAGTTTCAAACCTTTGTGATGGTGTGCTACAGAGTCTAGTGCTGGGCCCATTTCTAAATATGTACTGAATACAACGTCTCCCTGACCAAAACAGGTGACGTTGTATTGATTCTCAGTCTCTTGTGCATTAGACTCCACTGTAAGATTTTCCCTACACGTGGCAACTCAACCTTCAGTGCTATGTGGAGACAGAGATTTTTTTCATTGCTGCTGTTTCAGGATATAAATGTTAATTTTGTTCTGTTTAATTTTCAATCGGTTTGGGGCAAATGCAGATTTTTTTCGGCAGATGTTTTACATAAGAAATTAAAAACAAGCGATGAGAAAAAGGCAGAAAACAAAACAAAACAAAACAAAAAGAAAAAAGAAAAAACAAACAAACAAAAAAGAAACAAAACAAAAACAAAAACAAAACAAAACAAAACAAAACCCCCCAAAAACAAAAAACGAATCAAAGCGTCTCCGTGAGCTATTTCTGCACTCCATTTACTGTTACCCACCCACCAACTCAGCCACCCACTTACCTACTTACCTACCTACCCATGTACCTATCTCTCTACCTGCCTGTCCATCCATAGATGTTAAAACATCATCCTTGTTCGTTACTGTTACATCTATTTTATTTTAACGTCATCACTAGATGTTAGGAACTTCAGATATGAAACCTGGCCATGCACTGTTGTATTGTGTCAGTGACATCATCATCATCATCATCATCATCATCATCATCATCATCATCATCATCATCATCATCATCACATGTGCCCTGCCGCCTGGCGTTGGCGATCATGGCCCTCCATATGTATCTATCCCTTGTTGCCACAAGCACATCTTCCACCCTCTCTGTCCTCAGCCGCTCTGCAAGTCCGTCCAATATTTTTTCCCCAATATTTTCTTTCCCTCCAGCTTTACAAAAGTGACTTCATAGTTGGACAAAATAGACCAATCGATCGATCAATTTTTTGATCGAAATATGGCAAAACCATGTGGGCAAACAACAAATGACAAATGTACATCGTCACCTGGCACAACAACCTGTCTTCAGGATCAAGTTTCAGTTTCAGTTTTAGTTTTAGTTTCAGTTCCTCGAGATGACGTTTCCGCGCTCGGAACGAATTCCATATGCGCTAACATCACAGGTGCCATGTGTATGGTGATCATGGCACATGCCTTAAGCCTGCACATAAACCCATGAACTGGCCAGGTCCTGAGGCCATACCTAGACTATGTTTTATCTAGTCTATATTATATACTGGTATTTTATCAGCCTACCACTGGAATAATCTTGGTTACATGTAAATGACATGTGTATGTGTGTATCTTACCTTCAGAAAGGAACATGTATATGAAGTAAATAAATATATCATTAAAGGTCTGAATCACAACACAATTAGCTATTCTGCATAAACTCGTCTCACATGACAGACCCCCCCCCCCTAGTCAATGCCCAAATGCTCAGCCGTCTATCAACTAGGTGAAGCCAATATTTTCTTAATCATAGATAGGTTAAGTAAATAAGTAAGTAAGTAAGTAAGCAAGTAAGTAAGTAAGTAGTACGTAAGTTAAGTAAGTAAGTAAGTAAGTAAGTAAAGTAAGTAAGTAAGTACGTAAGTACGTAAGTATATAAGTAAGTAAGTAAGTAAGTAAGTAAGTAAATAAGTAAGTAAGTAAGTAAGTAAGCAAGCAAGCAAGAAGCAAGCAAGCAAGTAAGTAAGTAAGCAAGCAAGCAAGCAAGCAAGCAAGCAAGCAAGAAGCAAGCAAGCAAGCACAAGCAAGCAAGAAGTAAGTAAGTAAGTAAGTAAGTAAGTAAGTAAGTAAGTAAGTAAGTAAGTAGTAAGTAAGTAAGTAAGTAAGTAAAGTAAGTAAGTAAGTAGGTAAGCTCTTCAGAATCAAACAAGAGGTCATTGTTGCCTTCTCAGTCTCAAGCCGTGAGAAAAAAACCTGGAGCTGTTTTTATCATCCACAGTGATTTATTCTAAAGCTATCAGAGATCAGACAAAACCTTTCTGCTTTCTTCCTGCTTTACGAAACTGTTTCCACACCACCCCCTTCAGTGCTGAGTACAACAGCAGTGATTGTTAGTGTTCTGCTTGTCTGTTTGTGCGTCTGTCGTCTGTCGTCTGCATCTTAGTGCCTGTCGTTTTGATACGTGTAGATCAGCAGCAACACGTATACAGGGGGGTTGCAAAAGTAGGTATACAGTAAGTATCACATCATTATCATAATGCTTAATTCCGCTCTCGATTAGACGAGTGTGTGAATACCGACGGCAAGCAGTTTGAGTATCTGAGGGATTAAGGCTGTGCTTGTTATTACATGTATATACAAATTCATTTGTTTGTATGATAAATGCAATGAGTATTGTACGTGTTTTCTTTTTTCGTAACTGTATACCTACTTTTGCACCCCCTGAATACTGCTGCTTGCGGTGCGTTAGCATAGATATCAGTCCCATACTGTTGGGCATAACTAAAGGATATACGGTTTTATTCCATTTCATGTCATTTCTGTTCTTTGTGTGTGTGTGTGTGTGTGTGTGTGTGTGTGTGTGTGTGTGTGTGTGTGTATGTGTGTGTGTGTGTGTGTGTGTGTGTATGTGTGTGTGTGTGTGTATGTGTGTGTGTGTGTGTATGTGTGTGTGTGTGTGTGTGTGTGTGTGTTGTGTGTGTGTGGGTGAGTGAGTGTGGTGTGTGTGTGTTGTGTGTTGTGTGTGTGTGTGTGAGTGGTGAGTGTGTGTGTGTGGTGTGTGTGTGTTGTTGTGTGTGTGTGTGAGTGAGTTGAGTGTGTGTGTGTGTGTGTGTGTGTGTGTATGTGTGTGGTGTGTGTGTGAGTGAGTGAGTGTGTGAGTGTGTGAGTGTGTGTGTGTGTGGTGTATGTGTGTATGTGTGTGTGGTGTGTGTGAGTGATGTGTGTGTGTGTGTGTGTGTAGTGTGTAGTGTGTGTGTGTGAGTGTGTGTGTGGTGTGTTGTGTGTGTGTGTGTGTATGGTGTATGTGTGTGTGTTGTGATGGTGATGTGTGATGTGTGTTGTGTTGTATGTGTGTGAGTGAGTGTTGTGTGTGTGTGTTGTGTGTAGTAGTTGTGTGTGTGTAGTTGTTTGTTATATGTGTTTGTTTTGTACTTTTCTTAAACGTTACTACTTATTGTTATTCCATTCCATTATTCATCAACTCATTTATTTATTTGTTATTTAATTATCTATTGTTATTTATTTATTTATTATTTATTGACTTATTTATGGACTTATTCATTCCTCTTTTCTTTCCTCGGAAGTGGACGACAGACTGGCGGGGCTATGATTAAAGAAATATTGTTTTCATCTCGTTGATAGACAGCACAGGCTTTGTGCATTGACTGGGGGGGCTTTCTGTGATGTAAAACAAGTTTATACTGAATGGCTGTAAGTGTGTATTGAATCAGACATTCATTATTGATTTGTTTTTATTCATCTATTTCTTTTCTTTGAAGATTAGATACACAGATACACACGTCATTTACATGTAATCAAGATATTATAGACGATAAAAATACTTATACCAAAATGTAGGCTAGATAAAAAAAAAAAAAAAAAAAAAAATAATAATTAATAATTACAATACTTATATAGCGCATAATCTTGATAGAAATCAAATCTAAGCGCTGAACAAGACACATACGCACGCATGCACACACACACACACATACCACGCAGCACACACACACACACACACACACACACACACACACACACACACACACACACACACACACCACACACACCACACACACACACGGCTATAAATCGGGAAAAAGAAGAAAAGCAATGGAAAATTATAGAGAGCATATTATATACAAATATATATTACAATGTGATTCCACTCCGAGCGGAGACAGGCTGCAGAGGTAGGACCTCAGGACCTGGCCAGCTCATGGGTTTATGTGCAGGCTTCAGGCTTGTGCCATGATCACCATACACATGGTACCTGTGACGTTAGATCGTATGGAATTCGTTCCGAGCGCGGAGACGTCATTTAAAGAAACTTAAACAGAAACTGAAACTGTCGATCGGGTGTGACTTGATTCTCTGTATTTCCATAACCTCTCCCTCATCATTTAGTAGTAAAAGTCAGGAGTTGTACCGTCACAAACAAACAAACAAACAAACAAACAAACAAACAAACAAACAAACAAACAAACAAACAAACAAACAAACAAACAAACACACAAGCAGACAAGCAACTAACCACGTAAATCTTCAAGGGTTACGGGGCAAAACCTCTTTATTACCTTTTGCTCGCCGTTCACGTCCTCAGTAATTATATACCCCTGTGCGTAACATCATCAGTTCACGTCATCGTCATTTCACTGCGTGTGACATCATCAGCGCATATCGTCACTATATCACTGTGTGTGACATCATCAATTCCTGTCATCACTATATCACTGTGTGTGACGTCATCAATTCCTGTCATCACTATATCACTGTGTGTGACATCATCAATTCCTGTCATCACTATATCACTGTGTGTGACGTCATCAATTCCTGTCATCACTATATCACTGTGTGTGACATCATCAATTCCTGTCATCACTATATCACTGTGTCTGACGTCATCAATTCCTGTCATCACTATATCACTGTGTGTGACGTCATCAATTCCTGTCATCATTATATCACTGTGTGTGACGTCATCAATTCCTGTCATCACTATATCACTGTGTGTGACATCATCAATTCCTGTCATCACTATATCACTGTGTGTGACATCATCAATTCCTGTCATCACTATATCACTGTGTGTGACATCATCAACCCTATCGTCACTATACCACTATGTGTGACATCATCAATTCATATCGTCACAATATCACTGCGTGTGACATCATCAGCCCATATCGTCACTATATAATAATAATAATAATAATAATTACAATATTTATATAGCGCAAAATCTTGATAAAATCAAATCTAAGCGCTGAAGCAGACACACACGCAAGCACGCACGCACGCACGCACGCACACACACGCACGCACACACACACACACACACACACACACACACACACACACACACACACACACACTCACACACACGCATGGCTATAAATGGGGAGAAAGAATAAAAGCAATAAAAGCAAGAATAAAAGCAATGGAAAATTATAGAGAGCATAGCATATACAATTATATATTATAACCATGTGATTCCCCTCCGAGCGGAGACAGGCTGCAGAGGGGGGGGGGGGGGGGTTGAGTGAGGTTAGGATTTTATGCGGAGGAGAAAAGGTGAATTTTGAGAGCGGACTTGAAGGAGACAAAAGTAGGTTGCTGACGGACTGAGAGAGGAAGTTTGTTCCAGGAGAGTGGACCAGAAACAGAGAAGGCTCGTGGACCATAGGTATTGAGCTTAGTGCGTGGAAAGCGAAAAGTCAGAGGATCGGAGGCAGAGCGGAGGGTACGTGAGGGAATATAGATCTCAAGTAGGCTTGACAGGTAATCGGGGGCTGCGTTATTGAGGCTTTTGTAGCACATGGTGTCTAGTTTGTACTGTATGCGCTTTGATACAGGGAGCCAGTGAAGTTGTGCCAGGAGAGGAGATATGTGGTCAGCTTTTTTCTTTTTGAGTACAAGGCGTACAGCATTGTTTTGAATGCGCTGTAGGATGTGAATGGTGGAGGCAGGAAGACCAGACAGGAGTGAATTGCAATAGTCAATGCGAGACATTATGAAGGAGAGAACGAGTTTTGCAGTTGTTTCGACAGAGAGATACTTCCTGATCAGCCTTATACGATGGAGATGATAGTAGCAAGATCTGGCAGTTTGAGAAACATCATCAGTCCTTATCGTCACTATATCACTGTGTGTGACATCATCAGCCCATATCGTCACTATATCACTGTGTATGACATCATCAGCCCATATCGTCACTATATCACTGTGTGTGACATCATCAGTCTACGTCATCACTATTTCACTGTGTGTGACATCATCAACCCATATCGTCACTATATCACTGTATGTGACATCATCAGCCCATATCGTCACTATATCACTGCGTGTGACATCATCAGTCTACGTCATCACTATATCACTGTGTGTGACATCATCAGCCCATATCGTCACTATATCACTGTGTGTGACATCATCAGCCCATATCGTCACTATACCACTATGTGTGACATCATCAACCCATATCGTCACTATTTCACTGTGTGTGACATCATCATCCATATCGTCACTATACACTGCGTGTGACATCATCAATTCTATCATCACTATATCACTGTGTGTGACATCATCAGCCATGTCGTCACCATTCCGCTGTGTGTGACATCATCATTTATGATCACTATTCACTGTGTGTGATATCATTCAGTCTATTCATCACTATTCCGCTGTTGTGACATCATCATTTTAATTGATCACTATTCCACTGCGTGTGAATTCATCAGTCTACAGTCATCACTTATTACCACTGTTGTGACATCATCGTTCTACGTCATCATATTCCACTGGTGTGACATCATCAGTTCCACTCATCATCATTCCACTGGTGTGATGTCACACCAGTATCGTCATATTCCACTGTGTGTGACATCATCAGTCCACGTCATCACCATTCCACTGTGTGTGACATCATCAACCCATATCGTCACTATATCATTGTGTGTGACATCATCAGTCCACATCATCACTACATCACTGTGTGTGACATCATCAACCCATATCGTCACTATACCATTGTATATGACATCATCAGCCCACATCATCACTACATCACTGTGTGTGACATCATCAGCCCTTTAATCGTATCATCACTATATCACTTGTGTGTGACATCATCAGTCCTTATCGTCACTATATCACTGTGTGACATCATCAAACCACGTCATCACTATTCCACTGTGTGACATATCAAACCACGTCATCACTATTCTACTGTGTGTGACATCATCACTCCACATCATCACTACTGTGTATGACATCATCAGTCCGCGTCATCGCTATGCTGTTGTTGTGAGACATCATGAATCCGTGTCGTCAATACATTACTGTGTGTGACATTGTCAGTCGACGTCATTACCATTCCACAGTGTGTGACATCATCCAACCACGTAATCACTGTACCACCATGTGTGACATCATCAATTGACGTCATCACTATATCATTGTGTATGATGTCATCAGTCCACGTCATCACTATACCACCGTGTGTGACATCATCAGTTCACGTCATCACTATGTCATCACCATTGCACTTTGTGTGACGTCATCAGTCTAAACCACGTCATCGTCTTACCACTTCGTTTGACATCATCAATCAAGTCACCACCATATGACTTTCTTTGACATCATCAATTTAGTCCACAACAAAAGCACACTGCGATATCGGCAAGACATATTTTTGACAACAATATAAACAGCAACCTCGTAGTGAAGTGAATTTTGTCAAAGTGACCTGGTACTGAAGTGATCTCGTGTTGAAGTGATCTCGTTGAAGTGATCTCATGTTGAAGTGATCTCGTGTTGAAGTGATCTCGTGTTGAAGTGACATCATGTTGAAGTGACATCATGTTGAAGTGACATCGTGTTGAAGTGACATCGTGTTGAAGTGACATCATGTTGAAGTGACATCGTGTTGAAGTGACTCATGTTGAAGTGACATCATGTTGAAGTGACATCGTGTTGAAGTGACATCGTGTTGAAGTGACATCGTGTTGAAGTGACATCGTGTTGAAGTGACATCATGTTGAAGTGACATCATGTTGAAGTGACATCGTATTGAAGTAACATCGTGTTGAACTGACGTCTTGTTGAAGTAACATCGTATTGAAGTGACATCATGTTGAAGTGACATCATGTTGAAGTGACGTCGTGTTGAAGTAACATCGTGTTGAAGTGACATCGTGTTGAAACAATCTCGTGTTGAAGTGACATCATGTTGAAGTGACATCGTATTGAAGTTACATCGTGTTGAAGTGACATCATGTTGAAGTGACATCGTGTTGAAGTAACATCGTGTTGAAGTGACATCATGTTGAAGTGACATCGTATTGAAGTGACATCGTGTTGAAGTGACATCATGTTGAAGTGACATCATGTTGAAGTGACATCGTATTGAAGTAACATCGTGTTGAAGTGACATCATGTTGAAACAATCTCGTGTTGAAGTGACATCATGTTGAAGTGACATCATGTTGAAGTGACATCATGTTGAAGTGACATCGTATTGAAGTGACATCGTGTTGAAGTGACATCATGTTGAAGGGACATCATGTTGAAGTGACATCATGTTGAAGTGACATCGTATTGAAGTAACATCGTGTTGAAGTGACGTCTTGTTGAAGTAACATCGTGTTGAAGTGACATCGTGTTGAAGTGACATGGTGTTGAAGTGACATGGTGTTGAAGTAACCTCATGTTGAAGTGACATGGTGTTGAAGTGACATGGTGTTGAAGTGACATCATGTTGAAGTTACAATGGTGTTGAAGTGACATGGTGTTGAAGTGACATGGTGTGAAGTGACATCATTTTGAAGTGACATGGTGTTGAAGTGACATGGTGTTGATGTGACATGGTGTTGAAATGACATCATGTTGAAGTGACATCATGTTGAAGTGACATGGTGTTGAAGTGACATGGTGTTGAAGTGACATGGTGTTGATGTGACATCGTGTTAAAGTGACATTGTGTTGAAGTGACATCACCTTGAACAGATGTTGTGCAGAAGAGATCTTGCGTCAAGCTGTCACACCAAATCCTTGTCCACGGAACACGTCAACGACCAGCACTGCGTAACACAACACATTATCACATCTTTGCGGCGTTTCATCAAAACATATATCGTGTCATGAAGTGTGTCAGTGTGTTATTGACTGTGTCAGTGTGCCATGGACTGTGATAATGTGTCATGGACTGTGTCAGTGTGCCATGGACTACGTCGTGTGCCATGGACTGTGTCAGTGTGCCATGGACTGTGTCAGTGTGCCATGGACTAGTCAGTGTGCTATGGACTATGTCAGTGTTATGGACTGTGATAATGTGTCATGGACTGTGTCAGTGTACCATGGACTACGTCAGTGTGCATGGACTGTGTCAGTGTGCCATGGACTACGTCAGTGTGCCATGGACTGTGTCAGTGTGCCATGGACTGTGTCAGTGTGTATGGACTGTGATATGTGTCATGGACTGTGTCAGTGTGCCATGGACTACGTCAGTGTGCATGGATGTGATCAGTGTGTCCATGGACTGTGTCAGTGTGCATGGACTTGTTCAGTGTCTCATGGACTGTGACAGTGTGTCATAAAGTGTGATCATGTCATAAAGTGTGACTGTGTGTCATACATAAAGTGTGACAGTGTGTCATGGACTGTGACAGTGTGTCATAAGGTGTGATCATGTCATAAAGTGTGACTGTGTGTCATAAAGTGTGACAGTGTGTCATGGACTGTGACAGTGTGTCATAAAGTGTGATCATGTCATAAAGTGTGACTGTGTGTCATACATAAAGTGTGACAGTGTGTCATGGACTTGTGACAATGTGTCATGGACTGTGTTAGTTTCTCATGGACTGTGACAGTGTGTCACAGACTGTGTCCGTGTGCCGTAAGTGTGTCGGGTGTGTCATGAAGTGTGTTAGTGTGTTATGAAGTGTGTCAGAAGGTCACATATAGTGATAGTGTGCATAAAAATGTTTCAGTGAGTCACGACTTTGTCAGTGTGTCATGAATTAGATCGGCATGTTACAGACTGTGTCAGTGCCATGAAGTGTGTCAATGTGTCATGAATTAGGTCAGTATGTTACCGACTGTGACAGTGTGTCATGACGTCTGTCACTGTGTCATGAATTAGATCAGTATGCTACAGCCTGTGACAGTGTGTCATGACGTCTGTCACTGTGTCATGAATTAGGTCAGTATATTACAGACTGTGACAGTGTGTCATGTCATGTGTCATTGTGTCATGAACTAGGTCGTTATATTACAAACTGTGACAGTGTGTCATGACGTCTGTCACTGTGTCATGAATTAGGTCAGTATATTACACAGCCTGTGACAATGTGTCATAAAGTGTGTCATTGTGTCATGAACTAGGTCGTTATATTACAAACTGTGACAGTGTGTCATGACGTGTGTCATTGTGTCATGAATTAGGTCAGTATATTACAGCCTGTGAAAATGTGTCATAAAGTGTGTCATGAATTAAGTCGGTATATTTCAAACTGTGAAAGAGCGCCATGAAGTGTGTTATCGTGTCATGAATTAGGTCAGCATGTTAAGACTGTGAAATGTGTCATGCCATATGTCATTGTGTCATGAGTTAGGTCGATATATTTATTACAAACTGTGAAAGAGTTGCCATGAAGTGTGGCAATATGTTTGAGCAGAGAGAAATGTGCAATGGCCCTTACCTGTCACGTAGACAGCTAGAAGTCTTCATCTTTGTGTGGGATGACATCATTAGATGACGTCTCGCACACATCACGTCACAACAGTGATATCAGTGATACGCTATGTGATCACTGTGTCTTCACACTGAGTCACGACAAAGTTCTTACACCCATGGTGCGCTCTGTGACTCTTAAACGCTCGTACAAAAAGTGACGGGTACAATTTGATATTCCGTGACTGTTGAATGCCTGTACAGAAATGACGTCATCGCTGATAAATCTGCTATTTGTGACTGCTGAGTGTTCGAACAGAAATGACGTCAGTATTGTTACAACGTAACGGTCTGTGTGTTATTGGAAATATTCACAAAGAACGATACAAAGTGACATCAAAATTGTCACACACCTGAAACACCTAGCTATGTGGTTGCTGTAACGAGAACACAGAGGTGACGTCA
>JAPXFY010000020.1:71104601-71107101 GCA_030674185.1 Monoplex corrugatus
ATTCTTTTAACATCAGCGTTATGAGAGAGAGAGCGAGAGAGAGAGAGAGAGACGAGAAGAGAGAAAAGAGAGACAGAGACACAGAGAACGAGAGAAAGACAGACCGAGAGAGAGACAGGGAGAGAGAGAGAGAGAGAGAGAGAGAGAGAGAGAGAGAAACAGAGACAGAGACAGAGACAGAAAGACAGACTGAGAGAGAGACAGAGAAAGAGAGAGAAAAACAGACAACAGAAGAGACAGAGACAGAAAAGAGCAGAGAGAGAGAGAAAGAGAGAGAAGAGAGAGACAAACGAGGAGAGATAGATAGAAGCACAAAGAGACAAATAGACTAGACGAGAGAAGAAAAGAGAAGAGAGAGAAAAAGTAGAAACAGAGATAAAACAGACACAGAGAAGAAGAAAATAGAGAGAAGAGAGAAGAAAAAGAGAGAGAAGAAGAAGAGAAGAAGAGAGAAGAAGAGAGAGACGAAGACAGAATAGAGAGAGAAGAGAGAAGAAAACAGAGACAGAGACAGAGAAGACAGAGAAACAGAGACAGAGAGGAAGAAGAAGAGAGAAGAGAGAAGAGAGAGAGAGAAACAGAGAGAGAGAGAGGACAGAGAGAGAGAGACAGAGAGAGAGAGAGAGAAACAGAGACAGAGAAAGAGAGAGAGAGAGAGAGAGAGAAGAGAAACAGGAAGAAAAAGAGAGAGAGAAGAGAGAGCAGGACGAGAGAGAGAGAAGAAGAAACATGCAGCAGTTGACCATAGAAAAAAAGAATCACTGTCATCAGTTTGACCATAGAATAAAAAGACAACAACTGTTTTCAGTTTGACCATAGACATAAAAAGACTACAACTGTTTTCAGTTTGACCATAGATATAAAAAGACAACAACTGTCATCAGTTTGACCATAGACATAAAAAGACAACAACTGTCATCAGTTTGACCATAGACATAAAAAGACAACAACTGTCATCAGTTTGACCATAGACATAAAAAGACTACAACTGTTTCAGTTTGACCATAGATATAAAAAGACAACAACTGTCATCAGTTTGACCATAGATATAAAAAGACAACAACTGTCATCAGTTTGACCATAGACATAAAAAGACTAACAACTGTCATCAGTTTGACCATAGATCATAAAAAGACAACAACTGTCATCAGTTTGACCATAGATATAAAAAGACTACAACTGTCTCAGTTTGACCATAGATATAAAAAGACTAACAACTGTCATCAGTTTGACCATAGATATAAAAAGACAACAACTGTCATCAGTTTGACCATAGACATAAAAAGACAACAACTGTCATCAGTTTGACCATAGATATAAAAAGACAACAACTGTCATCAGTTTGACCATAGATATAAAAAGACAACAACTGTCATCAGTTTGACCATAGATATAAAAAGACAACAACTGTCATCAGTTTGACCATAGATATAAAAAGACAACAACTGTCATCAGTTTGACCATAGACATAAAAAGACAACAACTGTCATCAGTTTGACCATAGATATAAAAAGACAACAACTGTCATCAGTTTGACCATAGATATAAAAAGACAACAACTGTCATCAGTTTGACCATAGATATAAAAAGACAACAACTGTCATCAGTTTGACCATAGATATAAAAGACAACAACTGTCATCAGTTTGACCATAGATATAAAAAGACAACAACTGTCATCAGTTTGACCATAGATATAAAAAGACAACAACTGTCATCAGTTTGACCATAGATATAAAAAGACAACAACTGTCATCAGTTTGACCATAGATATAAAAAGACAACTGTTTTCAGTTTGACCATAGATATAAAAAGACAACAACTGTCATCAGTTTGACCATAGATATAAAAAGACAACAACTGTCATCAGTTTGACCATAGATATAAAAAGACAACAACTGTCATCAGTTTGACCATAGATATAAAAAGACAACTGTTTTCAGTTTGACCATAGACATAAAAGACTTACAACTGTCATCAGTTGACCATAGATATAAAAAGACTACAACTGTTTTCAGTTTGACCATAGATATAGAAAACCTACTGCAGTCGTCAGTTTGACAACTAACGAATTGATAACTTTCACGTTTGATGAAACTTTGAACAGCATAACGTTGGCTGTATGGCTTGCCAGAAGTTTATGTTTCAGTTCAGTTTCTTCAAATCATTTTTTTGAGTGACAAGGGAGATGTTCGGGCTTGACCATATCCGCTTGTCATTTCTGCTGGCGTCCGACGTCCATTTTCAGACAATTTGAGACATGGCTCTACATGCCCCACAGCAGGCAGTCCAGTCCTGATCTGATCCTGTTGCCCCAAATTGGCCCAATTTTGGCCCAATTTGGCTCATCACCGCTGTTAGCTTTAATTGAGTCATCTGTTGGCGACTTTCTGTCTCCTCGCTCTCTGGGATGTGGTGTGTGAGCTCGGCTAATGCACTGATACACAAGTGTGATAGCTGATGTATCCTACGCGCGCTCACACGTGCACACACACGTGCAT
>JAPXFY010000020.1:71112101-71129601 GCA_030674185.1 Monoplex corrugatus
TGTGTGTGAGAGAGAGAGAGAGAGAGGGGAGAGACAGGCAGATAGAGATAGAGAGAGAAAGAGAAAGAGAGGAGAGAGAGAGAGAGAGAGAGAGAGAGAAACAGATGCAGACAGACAGACATAGACAGACAGACAGACACAGACAGACAGACAGACAGAAATATAGGGTGACAGAGAGAGACGGGGGAGAGAGAGAAAGAGAGAGAGAGAGAGAGGCCGACAGACAGACAGAGAGAGAGAGAGAGAGAGAGAGAGAGAGAGAGAGAGAGAGAGAGAGAGAGCGACTGACAGACAGACAGACAGACAGACAGACAACATCTCCGCCCTGGAAATAAATTCAATTCGCACTGACGCCAGTGGTGCCATGTGATAGACACGATCCAAGATGATCGTGGCGTAAGCCCTGTACCCTGGCAAGGCCTTAAGGTCCTACCTGAGGTACAGGTTTTATGTCTGTCTTTGTATCACTGTGCCATTGGATCAGCCACTTTATTTTATTGAAATGTATGTCTCCATGGTCAAAGTAACAACCCATCCCCCCACCCCACAAAAAAAAAACACACCCTGCAAACGGTTGAAAACATATCCCCAACTATCCTAGCCCATCCTCCATCCGCTATCAAAAATGTGGGAACAGAAGAAAATATATCCACCCCCCTAGTACAAAGTGACTGCACCAACGTTCCCCATAACCACATCACAGAAATCTAACCCTGAATAACACGGCATATAGCCTACATCATCATCATCATCATCACATCATCATCATCATCATCATCCATCATCATCAGGTGCCCTGCCGCATGGCGGTGGCGATCATGGACTTCCATCTGTCTCTATCTCTCGTTGCACCTAGCATCTCCCCCACCCTCCTCGTCCCCAGCCACTCTGCAAGTCCGTCCAGCATTTTCTCCCTAGGTCTACCCGGTGCTCTATTTCCCTCCAGCTTTCCCGTTGTGACCAGGTGCTCCAAATCCCCCCTTCCTCATAAAATGGCCTATAAATGTTGCCTGTCTTTTCCTAATCTTCCTTATGAGTGATCTACTTGTCTCTGCCTCCATCAAGACTGTCTCGTTTGTTTTCTTTGCTGTCCATGGAACTCTCAACATTCTTCTTAGGAACTACATCTCGGCTGCCTCGATCCTGTTCTGGCTTTGTTTATATAGCATACACCCGTCCAAAACCACGAGTTATCGTCTCCATCATCTCAACCCCCCCCCCTTCCTCCAAAATCGATACAGAAACGGCACCAAAACACAACAATCTATGTTCTGCCCACCACATTCCTCTCTACCATCCCTACGGTTCTTTTCCACTTCTTTATCTTTCTTTAATTAATCTCTGGTTCAGAAAAGCCCAAACACTGTACCAGTCTTCACAGTGTTACTGCTGAGATAGACCAATGTTCGTCTGATTGGTGATCCCTTTATTCATCCTTTTAAAGGTAGACTTTTGGCAACTTCCTCTGGCTATTCCTTCTGGAGTACGACGATCAGTGGTGTTGTCACTCACACTCTCTGTTCCTTGAATGTGTGCTTTTAAGCGTCTGAAGACTTCAGACTTTCCAAAAGCTTATTTGCTGGATGAGTAGTTTAATTTTTGCATCAGCTTTACCTTCTGGTCATTCACGACAGTGTCTCCCTGGATTTCTTTTTGTCTAATGATTTTGTACAGGCAACAGTCTAGATATTTCCCTCATTCTGCTGTCCGTTTGAATTCTGTTGTCTGTGATGTATGTGAGCTCGAAGGTAACCTCCCTGGGTGCGATGATCCTATAAAAACCCCCCAGCTTTGTCATCAATATTTCAATAGATGCTTACGGATGTATCGTCAGCAGAGGTGAGTCTGATCTACTAATTAGTAGTAGTAGTAGTAGTAGTAGTAATAGGGACTGGCTTTCAATGGCCTAGGCCTTGCGGCCTATTTATGTCCCCTCTTTCTCAACTATTTCTAATACAGGTGTTAAAATGTGCATTTTCTTTTTGTTAATCAGGCCTTTAATCATCATAATCGATGAAAAGTTCTTTGAATTTTGGAATTTCGTCCAAAAAATTCTTGAATTTGTTAGTATCTTGTGCAAATTTTATGTTAGTTGGGAGTTTATTCCACAAAGGGGCTACTCGATGTGAAAAAGAAAATTTTCTTGTGTTAGTACGACAGTGCTGAATAAATATCTTTCCTTCCTTGTTTATTGTGATATTACATTGTGAAACAGAAAAGAGTGAGTCAACACAAATATTATCAACTCCATTAAATACTTATATGTTTGATTGCTGGGGGCAATGAGAGATAGAGATGGCTGGAAGTCCATGGTCGCCAACGCCATGCGGCAGGGCACCTGATGATGATGATGATGATGATGATGATGATGATGATGTTTGATTACATGTAATCACATTGGAAAAGTCCATGACGTGGGTTGTCATTATGGTGACACAGCATACCCCATCCCCCATTGCACACATCACCAACACACGGCACAACACAACTGACCATGGCGCATCTGTAGCTGCAGTTCACTCGGACTGGACGGATTCATATTTTGTCACAATAGAATTTGTCCACGTGGCGGCTTGCTGTCTCCAGGAAAACTATTTCGTCATGGTACGACTGTTATCACTGTTATCGTTTCACATGTATGTGTGTATTGTTGTTTATCTGTCAAAGTGGATTTTTCTTCGTTGTATTCAGGGATACATGTATGTGTGCATTGTTCTTTATCTGTTTACTGTCAACTGTCTTTTAACACAAATAAACCGTCTACTATGGGCAGTTCTATTGTCTTTTAGCACCAAACGAACTGTCTACTCTAGGCAATTCAATATCTTTTTTTACAAATGAACTATCCTACAATGTCTTTCAAACCAAAATGAACTATCTACAATGCGCAGTTGTTTCTTTTTTTTTTAAACACAAAATCAACTATCTACAGTGGACAATTTATCTTTTAACACACTGTGTGTGTGCGTGCGTGCGAGCGTGCGAGCGTGCGAGCGAGCGTGTGTGTGTGCGTGCGCGCGCGCGCGTGTGTGTTTGGTGGTGGTGGTGGTGTTGCGTGTGTGTGTGTGTATGTGTAGGTGTGTGTGTGTGTGTGTGTGTATGTGTAGGTGTGTGTGTGTGTGTGTGTGTGTATGTGTAGGTGTGTGTGTGTGTGTGTGTGTGTGTGTGTGTGTGTGTGTGTGTGTGTGTGTGTGTGTGTGTATGAAAAGCCATAATAACAATCAGTGTACACTAACAATATCTGGTATCAGAGTGGCGTGCCATGTGATAACCATGCTATTTACAAGGCGCTAAGTCTTGAAGAAGGGGGATTTGGAGCACCTGGTCACAACGGGAAAGCTGGAGGGTAAGAGAGCACCGGGTAGACCCAGGAGAAAATGCTGGACGGACTTGCAGAGTGGCTGGGGACGAGGAGGGTGGGGGAGATGCTAGGGGCAACGAGAGATAGAGAGAGATGGAAGTTCATTATCGCCAACGCCATGCGGCAGGCACCTGATGATGATGATGAAGTCTTGATGAATACATCAAATCAGAGCCAGCCAATTTCATCGTTCAATTATTCACAATGACAAAACAACTTCAGGCTACAGAGTCACAGCGTTACATACTGGAGGAGGGAGGGGTGAGAAGGATAGGGTGGGTGGGTCTGAAAGGGGGAAATCACTGCTGGAGCATAAATTATGTTTTTAAGTAACACTTCAGGGAAAAAAGGGTTGCCTCTGCCAAAGAGAAGGGTAAATATTTTCATTGAAATCAACAGATAGCGTGAAAATAGATCACTCAAATTTTGTTCAAATCGTATGATGAGTGTGATGAAGGCTATGGTCGCCAACGCCGTGCGGCAGGGCACACGATGATGATGATGATGACGATGATGACGATGATGATGATGATGATGATGATGATGACGATGACAATGATGATGATGATGATGATGATGATGACGATGTTTCAGTTTCAGTTTTTCAAGACGACGTCTCCGCGCTTGGAACGAATTCCATATGCACTAACGTCACAGGTGCCATGTGTATTGTGACCGTGGCACAAGCCTTAAGCATGCGCATAAACCTATGAGCTGGCCAGGTCTTGAGGCCCTACCTAGCCTATGTTTTACCTAGTCTATATTTTATACTGGTATTTTATAAGCCTACCACTGGAATGATGATGAGTTGCCAAGATTTATTCACCTACGTATTTATTGATTTTTGTTCATTTGTTTATTTAATTTACTGTTTTGGTCGTCAGTGGGATGTGGAAGCAGTCCAAGCAGGATTCACATAACTCAGTTCCATATGCGCTTCCCCAAGTGTGGCAACAACGAGTGGGGAGATAAGAGTCATGGACAGTCCCGGAAACCCAGTCAGAACACAATATGCTGTCTATAATTTTCCATTGCTTTTATTTTTTCTCCCCATTTATAGCCATGTGTGTGTGTGTGTGTGTGTGTGTGTGTGTGTGTGTGTGTGTGTGTGCGTGCGTGCGTGCGTGCGTGTGTGTGCGTGCATGTGTGTGCGTGCGTGCGTATGTGTCTGTTTCAGCGCTTAGATTTGATTTTATCAAGATTTTGCGCTATATAAATATTGTAATTATCATTATTATTATCATAAGTCTGCAGAGAAAAGGTGAGCGGCAGGACTAGTATATTCTCCTAACTTGAAGACAGGTCATTGGTGAGTGAAGTGGGAGAGACCTCAATTCTTTCATATCAGTCTCTACGTTTTCTTTCCTTCTTTCATCATCGTGTACTTCCATTTGCTTTTTTTTGAAGGTGGTCAAAAAGCTTACATACACTTTACGTGTCAGTATGTTTCATGTACGGGACATGAAGATGAAGGTAGGCTGACAGTAGCTGAGTTTAAACATTTTTTTTTATTATAACTCGTGATACTGACTCTACATACCAGATGTCCTGTCTCCTGCAAATGTGCACAAGACGTGTATTAAATAGATATTTGTCTCATCATCATCATCAGGTGCCCTGCCGCATGGCGTTGGCGACCTTGGACTTCCAACCACCTCTATCTCTCGTTGCCCCCAGCATCTCCCCCACCTCCTCATCCCCAACCACTCTGCAAGTCCGTCCAGCATTTTCTCCCTGGGTCTACCTAGTGCTGTCTTTCCCTCCAGCTTTCCCGTTGTGACCAGGTGCTCCAAATCCCCTTCCTCATAAAATGGCCTATAAATGTTGTCTTTTCCTTATCTTCCTTATGAGTGATCTACTTGTGTCTGCCTCCATCAAGACTGTCTCGTTTGTTTTCTTTGCCGTCCATGGAACTCTCAACATTCTTCTGAGAAACCACATCTCGGCTGCCTCAATCTTGTTCTGGCTTTGCTTGTTGACTGTCCATGCCTCGCATCCGTATAACAGTATTGGTTCTATATAACATTCAAGGACTCTCTTTCTGATGTTAATTGATAGGCATTTGTTGGTAAGAATGCTTGTCATCTTCTTGAATGCTGTTTTGGCTTGGCCGATTCTGCCAGCTACATGTATTTCCGATGTGCATCTGCCGTCTGATGAAATGACCGTTCCCAGGTATTTGAACTTATTAACCTGTGTCAAGGTTGTGTCATTTGCTGTTATTTTGCATGAGGGGATTTCATGCTTTTTACTGATCACCATGACTTCAATCTTCCTGCTGTTTAGTTCCAACCCCTTACCTTTGCTTTCTATTTCACAGTAGTAACTCCAAAATTGGCAGAAAAAAACGAACGTTAGTAGGACTTGGCCGTCTTTCTGCCTTTTCCCTTGATATTCCGGCCTGCACAACCAAACCCGAAGATCAATGCTGCAGCGAGGACAGATAATCGAGATGTGTCTTTTTAACAGAAGCTTGACAAATGGCTCTGAATGGGAAGCCAAGGATGGGAAGTGGGTGGGGGGTGGGGGTGGGGGTGGGGGCAGGAGGTGATGGGAGGAGGCAGGCAGCATTTTCAGCCTGACTGGTTTGCCGTCAGTCACTGCCAGCTTGTTGTGGTTCGTTCTGCCATCTTGGCATTTGGACTTTCCCTGTTTTATGTGTTTTGTTGTTGTTGATGCTCTTGTTAGTGCACCCCCCCCCCCACTCTGACAGTTGGTCCTCTGTGCTATGCTTTGTCTTTCTTAGTGTACTTGTTACCCCCCCCTGACATTTGGTCTTTCTCTGTGCTATACCTGCAGGGTTACAAACCTTCTCGAACGCTCCGCTCTTCTGACACCTCACTGTTGACTGTTCCTCGCTTCTCTCTAGAAATCTTTCTCTGTCTTTGGCCCAAATGTATGGAACTCTCTACCACTGTCTCTCAGAAAAACTATGTGTTTCTCAACCTTCAAACGGCACCTGAAAACCCACCTCTTTCAAACTCATCTGATCTGAAGAGCCTTAGTTTGCAAGTCTGTCATCAGACTAATCTCTCCTGCCTGTCTCCACTCGGAGGGGAATCACATGGTTATAATATATAATTGTATATGCTATGCTCTCTATAATTTTCCATTGCTTTTATTCTTGCTTTTATTGCTTTTATTCTTTCTCCCCATTTATAGCCATGCGTGTGTGTGTGTGTTTGTGTGTGTGTGTGTGTGTGTGCGTGCGTGTGTGTGTGTGCGTGCGTGCGTGCGTGCGTGCGTGTGTGTCTGCTTCAGCGCTTAGATTTGATTTTATCAAGATTTTGCGCTATATAAATATTGTAATTATTATTATAATTATTATTTTGTATAAGGGCCTATAGAGCAAGGTGTGTGTGCGCGTGCATGTGTGTGTGTGTGTGTGTGTGTGTGTGTGTGTGTGTGTGTGCTTGAGTGAGCATGTGTGTGTATCACTATGTGTACAGCTGAGGAGGGGATAGGGGAGAAATTGAGTGGGAAAGACTGAAATACTTTAAGAAACTTTTTAAAAAATCTTTCTTTGTGTGTAAATTGTGATGTATGATATGCGAATAGTTTATAATTTGTGAGGTAATTTTGATTGTCAAGGTGTTAATGCTGTAATACTGAAGTTATGTTTTTCCTGTATATGGATTATAATTTTTCTGTTTTTATCTTCATTCAAAATACATGACTGTATTGATTAATTTTATGTACACTATTGCATGCATAAACACACACACGCATGCAAACATAGCACACGCACACACTCTCACAAACACACACGCGCACAGCAACGCGCACACACGTACGCAAGCACACACACGCAGCAATATATAAACACAGTATGCCTCTTTATTCATATGAAAAATCTGTTAATCTTTCTTCATTACATAAGTCAGTGTTTAAATTTTAATATTCTGTGGTTTATGTGTCTTCTTACTTGTATAACTTTAATGTTTGTTGTTATCTTATTCAGTTATTGTCACATTGTGTATGTAATTGTGAACATTTTTTATCACCTTTTGCCTTTCTTGCGAAATGTAAAGCGCTGGTGAGCATGTTTTTATATGGAATATGCGCTATACAAATAAACATTATTATTATTATTATGCTCTGTCTTTCTTAGTGTACTGTACCCCCCCATATTTGGTCTTACCCTGCTTTTGTCTTTCTAGTACTTTTACCCCCCCCCCCTAATTGGTCTTTCCCTGTGCTGTGTTTTGTCTTTCTTAGTGTACTTGTTACCCCCCCCCCCCCTGACATTTGGTCTTTCCCTGTGCTGTGTTTTGTCTTTCTTAGTGTACTTGTTACCCCCCCCCCCCCCCCTGACATTTGGTCTTTCCCTGTGCTGTGTTTTGTCTTTCTTAGTGTACTTGTTACCCCCCCTGACATTTGGTCTTTCCCTTTGCTGTGTTTTGTCTTTCTTAGTGTACTTGTTACCACCCCCTGACATTTGGTCTTTCCCTGCTGTGTTTTGTCTTTCTTAGTGTACTTGTTACCCCCCCCCCCCCTGACATTTGGTCTTTCCCTGTGCTGTGTTTTTGTCTTTCTTAGTGTACTTGTTACCCCCCCCCCTGACATTTGGTCTTTCCCTGTGCTGTGCTTTGTCTTTCTTAGTGTACTGTTACCCCCCCCACCTGACATTTGGTCTTTCCCTGTGCTGTGCTTTGTCTTTCTTAGTGTACTGGTTACCCCCCCCCCCCCTGACATTTGGTCTTTCCTCTGTGCTGTGTTTGTCTTTCTTAGTGTACTTGTTACCCCCCCCTGACATTTGGTCTTTCCCTGTGCTGTGTTTTGTCTTTCTTAGTGTACTGTTACCCCCCCCCCCTGACATTTGGTCTTTCCCTGTGCTGTGCTTTGTCTTTCTTAGTGTACTGGTTACCCCCCCCCCCCTGACATTTGGTCTTTCCTGTGCTGTGTTTGTCTTTCTTAGTGTACTTGTTACCCCCCCCCCCCTGACATTTGGTCTTTCCCTGTGCTGTGCTTTGTCTTTCTTAGTGTCTTGTTACCCCCCCCCCCTGACATTTGGTCTTTCCCTGTGCTGTGCTTTGTCTTTCTTAGTGTGCTGTTACCCCCCCCCCCCTGACATTTGGTCTTTCTCTGTGCTGTGTTTGTCTTTCTTAGTGTACTGTTACCCCCCCCCTGACATTTGGTCTTTCCCTGTGCTGTGTTTTTGTCTTTCTTAGTGTCTTGTTACCCCCCCCCCTGACATTTGGTCTTTCTCCTGTGCTGTGTTTTGTCTTTCTTAGTGTCTTGTTACCCCCCCCCCCCCTGACATTTGGTCTTTCCCTGTGCTGTGTTTTGTCTTTCTTAGTGTACTTGTTACCCCCCCCCCTGACATTTGGTCTTTCCCTTGCTGTGTTTTGTCTTTCTTAGTGTACTTGTTACCCCCCTCTGACATTTGGTCTTTCCTCTGTGCTGTGTTTTGTCTTTCTTAGTGTAGCTTGTTACCCCCCCCCCCCTGACATTTGGTCTTTCCTGTGCTGTGTTTTGTCTTTCTTAGTGTACTTGTTACCCCCCCCCCCCCTGACATTTGGTCTTTCCCTGTGCTGTGTTTTGTCTTTCTTAGTGTACTTGTTACCCCCCCCCCCCCTGACATTTGGTCTTTCCCTGTGCTGTGTTTTGTCTTTCTTAGTGTGCTTGTTACCCCCCTACATTGTCTTTCCTGTCTGTTTGTCTTCTTATGACTTTTACCCCCCCCCCCCCTGACATTTGGTCTTTCCCTGTGCTGTGTTTTGTCTTTCTTAGTGTGCTTGTTACCCCCCTGACATTTGGTCTTTCCCTGTGCTGTGCTTTGTCTTTCTTAGTGTACTTGTTACCCCCCCCCCCCCCCCTGACATTTGGTCTTTCCCTGTGCTGTGCTTTGTCTTTCTTAGTGTACTTGTTACCCCCCCTGACATTTGGTCTTTCTCTGTGCTATACCTGCAGGGTTACAAACCTTCTCGAACGCTCCGCTCTTCTGACACCTCACTGTTGACTGTTCCTCGCTTCTCTCTAGAAATCTTTCTCTGTCTTTGGCCCAAATGTATGGAACTCTCTACCACTGTCTCTCAGAAAAACTATGTGTTTCTCAACCTTCAAACGGCACCTGAAAACCCACCTCTTTCAAACTCATCTGATCTGAAGAGCCTTAGTTTGCAAGTCTGTCATCAGACTAATCTCTCCTGCCTGTCTCCACTCGGAGGGGAATCACATGGTTATAATATATAATTGTATATGCTATGCTCTCTATAATTTTCCATTGCTTTTATTCTTGCTTTTATTGCTTTTATTCTTTCTCCCCATTTATAGCCATGCGTGTGTGTGTGTGTGTTTGTGTGTGTGTGTGTGTGTGTGCGTGCGTGTGTGTGTGTGCGTGCGTGCGTGCGTGCGTGCGTGTGTGTCTGCTTCAGCGCTTAGATTTGATTTTATCAAGATTTTGCGCTATATAAATATTGTAATTATTATTATAATTATTATTTTGTATAAGGGCCTATAGAGCAAGGTGTGTGTGCGCGTGCATGTGTGTGTGTGTGTGTGTGTGTGTGTGTGTGTGTGTGTGTGTGCTTGAGTGAGCATGTGTGTGTATCACTATGTGTACAGCTGAGGAGGGGATAGGGGAGAAATTGAGTGGGAAAGACTGAAATACTTTAAGAAACTTTTTAAAAAATCTTTCTTTGTGTGTAAATTGTGATGTATGATATGCGAATAGTTTATAATTTGTGAGGTAATTTTGATTGTCAAGGTGTTAATGCTGTAATACTGAAGTTATGTTTTTCCTGTATATGGATTATAATTTTTCTGTTTTTATCTTCATTCAAAATACATGACTGTATTGATTAATTTTATGTACACTATTGCATGCATAAACACACACACGCATGCAAACATAGCACACGCACACACTCTCACAAACACACACGCGCACAGCAACGCGCACACACGTACGCAAGCACACACACGCAGCAATATATAAACACAGTATGCCTCTTTATTCATATGAAAAATCTGTTAATCTTTCTTCATTACATAAGTCAGTGTTTAAATTTTAATATTCTGTGGTTTATGTGTCTTCTTACTTGTATAACTTTAATGTTTGTTGTTATCTTATTCAGTTATTGTCACATTGTGTATGTAATTGTGAACATTTTTTATCACCTTTTGCCTTTCTTGCGAAATGTAAAGCGCTGGTGAGCATGTTTTTATATGGAATATGCGCTATACAAATAAACATTATTATTATTATTATGCTCTGTCTTTCTTAGTGTACTGGTTACCCCCCCTGATATTTGGTCTTTCCCTGTGCTGTGTTTTGTCTTTCTTAGTGTACTTGTTACCCCCCCCCCCCCCTGACATTTGGTCTTTCCCTGTGCTGTGTTTTGTCTTTCTTAGTGTACTTGTTACCCCCCCCCCCCCCCTGACATTTGGTCTTTCCCTGTGCTGTGTTTTGTCTTTCTTAGTGTGCTTGTTACCCCCCCCCCCCCCCCCTGACATTTGGTCTTTCCCTGTGCTGTGTTTTGTCTTTCTTAGTGTACTTGTTACCCCCCCTCTGACATTTGGTCTTTCCCTTTGCTGTGTTTTGTCTTTCTTAGTGTACTTGTTACCCCCCCCTGACATTTGGTCTTTCCCTGTGCTGTGTTTTGTCTTTCTTAGTGTACTTGTTACCCCCCCCCCCCCCTGACATTTGGTCTTTCCCTGTGCTGTGTTTTGTCTTTCTTAGTGTACTTGTTACCCCCCCTGACATTTGGTCTTTCCCTTTGCTGTGTTTTGTCTTTCTTAGTGTATTTGTTACCCCCCCCCCCCCTGACATTTGGTCTTTCCCTGTGCTGTGTTTTGTCTTTCTTAGTGTACTTGTTACCCCCCCTGACATTTGGTCTTTCCCTGTGCTGTGCTTTGTCTTTCTTAGTGTACTGGTTACCCCCCCCCACCTGACATTTGGTCTTTCCCTGTGCTGTGCTTTGTCTTTCTTAGTGTACTGGTTACCCCCCCCCCCCCCTGACATTTGGTCTTTCTCTGTGCTGTGTTTTGTCTTTCTTAGTGTACTTGTTACCCCCCCTGACATTTGGTCTTTCCCTGTGCTGTGCTTTGTCTTTCTTAGTGTACTGGTTACCCCCCCCCCCCTGACATTTGGTCTTTCCCTGTGCTGTGCTTTGTCTTTCTTAGTGTACTGGTTACCCCCCCCCCCCTGACATTTGTCTTCTCTGTGCTGTGTTTTGTCTTTCTTAGTGTACTTGTTACCCCCCCCTGACATTTGGTCTTTCCCTGTGCTGTGCTTTGTCTTTCTTAGTGTGCTTGTTACCCCCCCCCCCTGACATTTGGTCTTTCTCTGTGCTGTGCTTTGTCTTTCTTAGTGTACTGGTTTACCCCCCCCCCCCCTGACATTTGGTCTTTCTCTGTGCTGTGTTTTGTCTTTCTTAGTGTACTTGTTCCACCCCCCCTGACATTTGGTCTTTCCCTGTGCTGTGCTTTGTCTTTCTTAGTGTGCTTGTTACCCCCCCCCCCCCTGACATTTGGTCTTTCTCTGTGCTGTGTTTGTCTTTCTTAGTGTACTTGTTACCCCCCCCCCCCCCTGACATTTGGTCTTTCCCTGTGCTGTGTTTTGTCTTTCTTAGTGTACTTGTTACCCCCCCCCCCCTGACATTTGGTCTTTCCCTGTGCTGTGTTTTGTCTTTCTTAGTGTACTTGTTACACCCCCCCCTGACATTTGGTCTTTCCCTGTGCTGTGTTTTGTCTTTCTTAGTGTACTTGTTACACCCCCCCCCCCTGACATTTGGTCTTTCCCTGTGCGTGTTTTGTCTTTCTTAGTGTACTTGTTACCCCCCTGACATTTGGTCTTTCCCTGTGCTGTGCTTTGTCTTTCTTAGTGTACTTGTTACCCCCCCTGACATTTGGTCTTTCCCTGTGCTGTGCTTTGTCTTTCTTAGTGTACTTGTTACCCCCCCCCCCTGACATTTGGTCTTTCTCTGTGCTGTGCTGTGCTGTGCTTTGTCTTTCTTAGTGTACTTGTTACCCCCCTGACATTTGGTCTTTCCCTGTGCTGTTTTTGTCTTTCTTAGTGTACTGTTACCCCCCTGACATTTGGTCTTCCCTGTGCTGTGCTTTGTCTTTCTTAGTGTACTTGTTACCCCCCCTGACATTTGGTCTTTCCCTGTGCTGTGCTTTGTCTTTCTTAGTGTACTGGTTACCCCCCCTGACATTTGGTCTTTCCCTGTGCTGTGCTTTGTCTTTCTTAGTGTACTGGTTACCCCCCCCCCCCTGACATTTGGTCTTTCCCTGTGCTGTGCTTTGTCTTTCTTAGTGTACTGGTTACCCCCTGACATTTGGTCTTTCCCTGTGCTGTGCTTTGTCTTTCTTAGTGTACTGGTTACCCCCCCCTGACATTTGGTCTTTCCCTGTGCTGTGCTGTGCTTTGTCTTTCTTAGTGTACTTGTTACACCCCCCCCCCCTGACATTTGGTCTTTCCCTGTGCTGTGCTTTGTCTTTCTTAGTGTACTTGTTACCCCCCCTGACATTTGGTCTTTCCCTGTGCTGTGCTTTGTCTTTCTTAGTGTACTGGTTACCCCCCCTGACATTTGGTCTTTCCCTGTGCTGTGCTTTGTCTTTCTTAGTGTACTTGTTACACCCCCCCCTGACATTTGGTCTTTCCCTGTGCTGTGCTTTGTCTTTCTTAGTGTACTTGTTACCCCCCCCCCCTGACATTTGGTCTTTCTCTGTGCTGTGCTTTGTCATTCTTAGTGTACTTGTTACCCCCCCCCCCCTGATATTTGGTCTTTCCCTGTGCTGTGCTTTGTCTTTCTTAGTGTACTTGTTACCCCCCCTGACATTTGGTCTTTCCCTTTGCTGTGTTTTGTCTTTCTTAGTGTACTGGTTACCCCCCCTGACATTTGGTCTTTCCCTGTGCTGTGTTTTGTCTTTCTTAGTGTACTTGTTACCCCCCCTGACATTTGGTCTTTCCCTGTGCTGTGTTTTGTCTTTCTTAGTGTACTTGTTACCCCCCCCTGACATTTGGTCTTTCCCTGTGCTGTGTTTTTGTCTTTCTTAGTGTACTTGTTACCCCCCCCTGACATTTGGTCTTTCCCTTTGCTGTGTTTTGTCTTTCTTAGTGTACTTGTTACCCCCCCCTGACATTTGGTCTTTCCCTGTGCTGTGTTTTGTCTTTCTTAGTGTACTTGTTACCCCCCCCTGACATTTGGTCTTTCCCTGTGCTGTGTTTTGTCTTTCTTAGTGTACTTGTTACCACCCCCCTGACATTTGGTCTTTCCCTTTGCTGTGTTTTGTCTTTCTTAGTGTACTTGTTACCCCCCCTGACATTTGGTCTTTCCCTGTGCTGTGTTTTGTCTTTCTTAGTGTACTTGTTACCCCCCCCTGACATTTGGTCTTTCCCTTTGCTGTGTTTTGTCTTTCTTAGTGTACTTGTTACCCCCCCCTGACATTTGGTCTTTCCCTGTGCTGTGTTTTGTCTTTCTTAGTGTGCTTGTTACCCCCCTGACATTTGGTCTTTCCCTGTGCTGTGCTTTGTCTTTCTTAGTGTACTTGTTACCCCCCCCCCCCCTGACATTTGGTCTTTCTCTGTGCTGTGTTTTGTCTTTCTTAGTGTACTTGTTACCCCCCCCCCCCCCCCTGACATTTGGTCTTTCCCTGTGCTGTGCTTTGTCTTTCTTAGTGTGCTTGTTACCCCCCCTGACATTTGGTCGTTCTCTGTGCTGTGTTTTGTCTTTCTTAGTGTACTTGTTACCCCCCCCCCCCCCTGACATTTGGTCTTTCTCTGTGCTGTGTTTTTGTCTTTCTTAGTGTACTTGTTACCCCCCCCCCCCCTGACATTTGGTCTTTCTCTGTGCTGTGTTTTGTCTTTCTTAGTGTACTTGTTACCCCCCCTCCCCCCCTGACATTTGGTTTTTTCTCTGTGCTGTGTTTTGTCTTTCTTAGTGTACTTGTTACCCCCCCCCCCCCCCCTGACATTTGGTCTTTCTCTGTGCTGTGTTTTGTCTTTCTTAGTGTACTTGTTACCCCCCCCCCCCTGACATTTGGTCTTTCTCTGTGCTGTGCTTTGTCTTTCTTAGTGTACTTGTTACACCCCCCCCCCCCCTGACATTTGGTCTTTCTCTGTGCTGTGTTTTGTCTTTCTTAGTGTACTTGTTACCCCCCCCCCCCCTGACATTTGGTCTTTCTCTGTGCTGTGTTTTGTCTTTCTTAGTGTACTTGTTACCCCCCCCCCCTGACATTTGGTCTTTCTCTGTGCTGTGTTTTGTCTTTCTTAGGTACTTGTTACCCCCCCCTGATATTGATCTTTCCCTGTGCTTTGCTGTGCTTTGTCTTTCTTAGTGTACTTGTTACCCCCTGACATTTGGTCTTTCCCTGTGCTGTGCTGTGCTTTGTCTTTCTTAGTGTACTTGTTACCCCCCCCCCCTGACATTTGGTCTTTCCCTGTGCTGTGTTTTGTCTTTCTTAGTGTACTTGTTACCCCCCTGACATTTGGTCTTTCCCTGTGCTGTGCTTTGTCTTTCTTAGTGTACTTGTTACCCCCCCCCCCCCTGACATTTGGTCTTTCTCTGTGCTGTGCTTTGTCTTTCTTAGTGTACTTGTTACCCCCCCCCCCCCCTGACATTTGGTCTTTCTCTGTGCTGTGTTTTGTCTTTCTTAGTGTACTTGTTACCCCCCCCCCCCCCCCTGACATTTGGTCTTTCTCTGTGCTGTGTTTTGTCTTTCTTAGTGTACTTGTTACCCCCCCCCCCTGACATTTGGTCTTTCTCTGTGCTGTTTTGTCTTTCTTAGTGTACTTGTTACCCCCCTGACATTTGGTCTTTCCCTGTGCTGTGTTTTGTCTTTTTTAGTGTACTTGTTACCCCCCCTGATATTTGGTCTTTCCCTGTGCTGTGTTTTGTCTTTTTTAGTGTACTTGTTACCCCCCCTGACATTTGGTCTTTCCCTGTGCTGTGCTGTGCTTTGTCTTTCTTAGTGTACTTGTTACCCCCCCCCTGACATTTGGTCTTTCCCTGTGCTGTGTTTTGTCTTTCTTAGTGTACTTGTTACCCCCCTGACATTTGGTCTTTCCCTGTGCTGTGCTTTGTCTTTCTTAGTGTACTTGTAACCCCCCCCCCCCCCTGACATTTGGTCTTTCTCTGTGCTGTGTTTTGTCTTTCTTAGTGTACTTGTTACCCCCCCCTGATATTTGGTCTTTCCCTGTGCTGTGCTTTGTCTTTCTTAGTGTACTTGTTCCCCCCCCCCCCCCTGACATTTGGTCTTTCTCTGTGCTGTGCTTTGTCTTTCTTAGTGTACTTGTTACCCCCCCCCTGACATTTGGTCTTTTCCTGTGCTGTGCTTTGTCTTTCTTTGTGTACTTGTTACCCCCCCTGACATTTGGTCTTTCCCTGTGCTGTGCTTTGTCTTTCTTAGTGTACTTGTTACCCCCCCCCCCCCTGACATTTGGTCTTTCCCTGTGCTGTGCTTCGTTTTTCTTAGTGTACTTGTTCCCCCTCCCCCCCCCCCCTTGACATTTGGTCTTTCTCTGTGCTGTGCTTTGTCTTTCTTAATGATCTTGTTAGCTCTCCCCTCCGCCAGTCAATTAGTCCTCCTCTGTACTTTGCTTAGCTCTCCTCCCCTCCCCTCCCCTCACTTCTGACACTTGGATCTCCCCCTCCTAATCTTTGTATTTCTTTAAGTTGTTGTTAGCTCCCCTCGCCCCCCCCCCCCCCCAATATATGTTTGTTTCCTTTTTGGTGTTTGTGTTATTACCCCACTGTTTTTCTCTCCTTTTCTCTCTGTTTTCCCGTGCATTTTGGATGTTTCTGAATTCTAATCAGCGATAACATTTTTGAGGGATAGTTAGATAGATAGATAGATAGATAGATCATCATCATCAGGTGCCCTGCCGCATGGCGTTGGCGACCATGGACTTCCAACCATCTCTATCTCTCGTTGCCCCAGCATCTCCCCCATCCTCTTCATCCCCAGCCACTCTGCATGTCCGTCCAGCATTCTCTCCCTGGGTCTACCTGGTGCTCTCTTTCCCTCCAGTTTTCCCGTTGTGACCAGGTGCTCCAAATCCCCCTTCCTCATAAAATGGCCTATAAATGTTGCTTGTCTTTTCCTAATCTTCCTTATGAGTGATCTATTTGTGTCTGCCTCCATCAAGACTGTCTCGTTTGTTTTCTTTGCTGTCCATGGAACTCTCAATATTCTTCTTAGAAACCACATCTCGGCTGCCTCGATCCTGCTCTGGCTTTGCTTGCTGAATGTCCACGCCTCGCATCTGTACAACAGTATTGGTTCTATATAACATTCAAGGACTCTCTTTCTGATGTTAATTGATAGGCATTTGTTGGTAAGAATGCTTGTCATCTTCTTGAATGCTGTTTTCGCTTGGCCGATTCTGCCAGCTATTTCCGATGTGCTTCTGCCGTCTGATGAAATGACCGTTCCCAGGTATTTGAACTTATTAACCTGTGTCAAGGTTGTGCCATTTGTTTTTATTTTGCATGAGGGGATTTCATGTTTTTTACTGATCACCATGACTTCAGTCTTCCTGCTGTTTAGTTCCAACCCCTTATCTTTGCTTTCTGTTTCTAGTATATTCACAAGGTTTTGTAGGTCCCTTTCATTTTCTGCAATTAGCACGGTGTCATCTGCGTACCGAATGTTGTTTATCATTTTCCCTCCAACCTTTAATCCAGGGTCTTCATCTAGGTTTCTCATGATGTTTTCGCTATATAGTGACAACAGATCTGGTGACAAAACACAACCCTGTCTGACTCCTCTTTTGATGTTTTGAAAAGAGCTTATATTGTTTTCTATTCTCATTGCAGCTGTTTGTTCCCAGTACATATTCCTGATTATTCGTAGATCTTTTCCATCAACATTGAGTCTCTCCAGTTGGTTGATCAATTCATCATGTCGTACCCGATCGAAAGCCTTGGTATAGTCAACAAAGCATAAATACAAATCCTTATTCATCTCGATTGATCTCTCTATGATAGTTCTTAGGATGTATATGGCATTAATAGTTCCTTTCCCCTCCACAAATCCACACTGTTCTTCTGATATTTCTCTTTTGATTCTCTTCCTTGTCCTCATCATGATTATTCTTAACAGGATTTTTGTTACATGACTCATCAAACTGATTGTGCGATGGAGTTCGCATTCTATAGCCCCTGTCTTCTTCTTCGCATTCTCTTCTTC
>JAPXFY010000020.1:71134601-71184601 GCA_030674185.1 Monoplex corrugatus
TGTGATGTAAATACATCTAACATCTAATGGTGTTTGTGTTTATTGTGATGTAAATACATCTAACATCTAATGGTGTTTGTGTTTATTGTGATGTAAATACATCTAACATCTAATGGTGTTTGTGTTTATTGTGATGTAAATACATCTAACATCTAATGATGTTTGTGTTTATTGTGATGTAAATACATCTAACATCTAATGGTGTTTGTGTTTATTGTGATGTAAATACATCTAACATCTAATGATGTTTGTGTTTATTGTGATGTAAATACATCTAACATCTAATGGTGTTTGTGTTTATTGTGATGTAAATACATCTAACATCTAATGGTGTTTGTGTTTATTGTGATGTAAATACATCTAACATCTAATGGTGTTTGTGTTTATTGTGATGTGAATACATCTAACATCTAATGGTGTTTGTGTTTATTGTGATGTGAATACATCTAACATCTAATGGTGTTTGTGTTTATTGTGATGTAAATACATCTAACATCTAATGGTGTTTGTGTTTATTGTGATGTAAATACATCTAACATCTAATGGTGTTTGTGTTTATTGTGATGTAAATACATCTAACATCTAATGGTGTTTGTGTTTATTGTGATGTAAATACATCTAACATCTAATGGTGTTTGTGTTTATTGTGATGTAAATGGTAACATTCCACCGCCACCCCACCCCCCCTGCCACGTTTCCAAAGACGTGCATACTCTGTGTGATTAGCATTGTGGAGATGCAAACTGTTGTGTCTCCATCTGTCTGTACTGCTAACTGTTGTGTCTCCATCTGTCTGTACTGCTAACTGTTGTGTCTCCATCTGTCTGTACTGCAAACTGTTGTGTCTCCATCTGTCTGTACTGCTAACTGTTGTGTCTCCATCTGTCTGTACTGCAAACTGTTGTGTCTCCATCTGTCTGTACTGCTAACTGTTGTGTCTCCATCTGTCTGTACTGGAAACTGTTGTGTCTCCATCTGTCTGCACTTTGTTTTAATATATAATTGTATATGATGTGCTCTCTGTGGTTTTCCATTGGTTTTATTCTTGCTTTTATTGCTTTTATTCTTTTCTCCCCATTTGTGGCCATGCATGTGTGTGTGTGTGTGTGTGTGTGTTGTGTGTGTGTTGTGTGTGTGTGTGTGTGTGTGTGTGTGTGTGTGTGTGTGTGTGTGTGTGTGTGTGTGCGTGCGTGCGTGCGTGTGTGCGTGTGTGTCTTTTCGGCGCTTGGATTTGATTTTGTCGAGATTTGCGCTATATAAATATTGTAATTATTATGTATGCATGTGCGTACGTATGTATGTATGTATGTATGTATGTATGTATGTATGTATGTATGTATGTATACGCTTAGATTTATGTATGTATGTATGTATGCATGTATACGCTCAGCTTAGATTTATGTATGTAAGTATGTAAGCATGTATGTATGCATGTATACGCTCATATGTATGTAGGTATGTATGCATGTATACTCTCAGCGCTTAGATTTGATTTTGTCAAGATTTTGCGCTATATAAATAAAATATATTATTATTATTATTATGTACTGCTAACTGTTGTGTCTCCATCTGTCTGTACTGCAAACTGTTGTGTCTCCATCTGTCTGTACTGCTAACTGTTGTGTCTCCATCTGTCTGTACTGCTAACTGTTGTGTCTCCATCTGTCTGTACTGCAAACTGTTGTGTCTCCATCTGTCTGTACTGCAAACTGTTGTGTCTCCATCTGTCTGTACTGGAAACTGTTGTGTCTCCATCTGTCTGTACTGCAAACTGTTGTGTCTCCATCTGTCTGTACTGCTAATTGTTGTGTCTCCATCTGTCTGTACTGCTAACTGTTGTGTCTCCATCTGTCTGTACTGCTAACTGTTGTGTCTCCATCTGTCTGTACTGCTAACTGTTGTGTCTCCATCTGTCTGTACTGCTAACTGTTGTGTCTCCATCTGTCTGTACTGCTAACTGTTGTGTCTCCATCTGTCTGTACTGCTAACTGTTGTGTCTCCATCTGTCTGTACTGCTAACTGTTGTGTCTCCATCTGTCTGTACTGCTAACTGTTGTGTCTCCATCTGTCTGTACTGCAAACTGTTGTGTCTCCATCTGTCTGTACTGCAAACTGTTGTGTCTCCATCTGTCTGTACTGCTAATTGTTGTGTCTCCATCTGTCTGTACTGCTAACTGTTGTGTCTCCATCTGTCTGTACTGCAAACTGTTGTGTCTCCATCTGTCTGTACTGCTAACTGTTGTGTCTCCATCTGTCTGTACTGCTAATTGTTGTGTCTCCATCTGTCTGTACTGCAAACTGTTGTGTCTCCATCTGTCTGTACTGCTAACTGTTGTGTCTCCATCTGTCTGTACTGCAAACTGTTGTGTCTCCATCTGTCTGTACTGCAAACTGTTGTGTCTCCATCTGTCTGTACTGCTAACTGTTGTGTCTCCATCTGTCTGTACTGCTAATTGTTGTGTCTCCATCTGTCTGTACTCCAACCTGCTGTGTCGCCATCTGTCTGTCAGACTGCTGTGTCTCCATCTATCTGTAAATCAAACTGTTGTGTCGCCATCTGTCTGTCTAACTACCTCCGTTCTGTCTTGGATAGATGTAGATATGCCCCTTTTTCACAGCGCAAAGTATGGATATGGAAACCGTGGCTGTGGTATCCCTCCATGCACAATCATCTCAGTGACACACGCAAAAACTGTTTGACTGTGTACAGATTTACTCTTGAGCAAAACGACACGACACCAAACTGATCCTCAAAGCCAAGACTGACTTCTGTTGTTCAACGGTGTCGAACAATAATTCTTATCAACAATTGTTTATTGTATTTAGCAATCTTTGTGGTCATCAAACATTGTCGTCCCTTATCACACCATATTCACCTTCTCAACTGCCTAATGTATTTTGCGGTTTCTTTCTTCGTAAAGTCTCTGATAATCTCTCTGACCTTGACAACCAGTCTCTTGATACATCATGTCTTTAGATATTTGCCACTCCCACTCTTTCAAAATCTAGTCCTTTTAACCAGTCCCAGAACATGACCTCCGAACAATGATTTCAAAGTCCAGACCAACTTTTTTCTCTTCATCCTGTCCCTACACCTGTACTACTTGAAAATGCTTGTACAAGACTCTCCCATCGTGACTAGTATCATTGTGAATGATTGTGTACTATCAAGCTTCTTTCCAACACTGTTCAAAACTGTGTGCATGCCTCTTTAAAGAACTCTACTCTTGATCGTAATCCGATCACTCAGAATCAAACTTGCCATTTGTATCTCGAAGATCATTGAGGAAATTGCTTTGAAATAACTTAGTGCTTTTTTGACAGCCAATATTTGCATTGCTCTGTCAGTATGCCTGCCACCATCACCATAGTACTGAGACGACACTTCACAGGGTATGCTGCTTGCTTTAATGGTGTAACGTGCCTGTTTTAACTCTTCTTGATCTGTATGCTGCTTTTGATACATTAAACCATGGCATTCTTCTGTACAGAGAGATATGTTTTAAGGTATTTCAGGTTCGAATCTTACCTCAATGACAGAAAACAATTTTCGTCAATGCAAAATATGCTAACGCACAGTTACGTGATCCACAAGGCTCGGTCCTTGACCTGGTTCTGTTTATCTCCAGTTTGTCATAAGCAGATGATACACAACTGGATGGTTCTTTTCCTCCATGCAAGTTGTGTTCGATGACAAAACATCCCTTAATCAAATCAAAAAGAACATATATTTTTGTACTTAAGACAACTTTCTTGAACGTTGCCAATATTGTATTTACACATTCAATTAGAGACATAGGTTTTCCAATCTGTGATATTTATGATTGTCTTTCAATCTAATGACTGCCCCTCTTAACTTTCTGACGGTCTCTGTTAACCTACTGACTGCCTCTTTTAACCTTCAGACTGCCTGTCTTATCCTATTGATTATCTCTCTTAACCCACTGACTGCTTCTCTTAACCTATTGACTGTCTCTAGTAATTTTCTGACTGCCCCTCTTAACCTATTAATTGCCTCTCTTAAGTTTCTGTCTGCCTCTCTTAACCTGCCGACTGCCTCTCTTAATTTTCTGTCTGCCTCTCTTAACCTATTGACTGCCTCTCTTAATTTTCTGTCTGCCTCTCTTAACCTGCTGACTGCCTCTCTTAATTTTCTGTCTGCCTCTCTTAACCTGCCGACTGCCTCTCTTAATTTTCTGTCTGCCTCTCTTAACCTATTGACTGCCTCATTTAACCTATTGACTGACCACATCTCTTGATATACTGATTGTCTGTCTTCATAACTTATCTACTGACCCTCTTACTGATTGTCTCCCCTGATGTGATAACTACCTCCCCTAACCGCTTTTCTCAATTCACTAATTATCTTTTATAATGTATTGAATACCTCTTTTAGCTTACTGTCTGCCTCTCTTAGCTTATTGTCTGCCTCTCTTAGCTTACTGTCTGCCTCTCTTAGCTTACTGTCTGCCTCTCTTAGCTTACAGACTGCCTCTCTTAGCTTACTGACTGCCTCTCTTAGCTTACTGCCTGTCTCTCTTAGCTTACTGAATACCTCTCTTAGCTTACTGTCTGCCTCTCTTAGCTTACAGACTGCCTCTCTTAGTTTACTGCCTGCCTCTCTTAGCTTACTGACTGCCTCTCTTAGCTTACTGACTGTCTCTCTTAGCTTACTGAATGCCTCTTTTAGCTTACTGTCTGCCTCTCTTAGCTTACTGAATTCCTGTCTTAGCTTACTGTCTGCTTCTATTAGCTTACTGTCTGCCTCTCTTAGCTTACTGTCTGTCTCTCTTAGCTTACTGTCTGTCTCTCTTAGCTTACTGCCTGCCTCTCTTAGCTTACTGAATGCCTCTCTTACTCTTAGCTTACTGAATGCCTCTCTTAGCATACTAACTGCCTCTCTTAGCTTACTGAATGCCTCTCTTAGCTTACTGAATGCCTCTCTTAGCTTACTGAATGCCTCTCTTACTCTTAGCTTACTGAATGCCTCTCTTACTCTTAGCTTACTGTCTGCCTCTCTTAGCTTACTGAATGCCTCTCTTAGCTTACTGAATGCCTCACTTACTCTTAGCCTACTGAATGCCTCTCTTACTCTTAGCTTACTGTCTGCCTCTCTTAGCTTACTGAATGCCTCTCTTACTTTTAGCTTACTGAATGCCTCTCTTAGCTTACTGAATGCCTCTCTTATTCTTAGCTTACTGAATGCCTCTCTTACTCTTAGCTTACTGTCTGCCTCTCTTAGCTTACTGAATGCCTCTCTTAGCTTACTGAATGCCTCTCTTAGCTTACTGAATGCCTCTCTTACTCTTAGCTTACTGAATGCCTCTCTTACTCTTAGCTTACTGAATGCCTCTCTTAGCTTATTGAATGCCTCTCTTAGCTTACTGAATGCCTCTCTTAGCTTACTGAATGCCTCTCTTAGCTTACTGAATGCCTCTCTTAGCTTACTGAATGCCTCTCTTAGCTTACCGAATGCCTCTCTTAGCTTACTGAATGCCTCTCTTAGCTTACTGTCTGCCTCTCTTAGCTTACTGTCTGCCTCTCTTAGCTTACTGAATGCCTCTCTTAGCCTACTGAATGTCTCTCTTAGCTTACTGAAAGCCTCTCTTAGCTTACTGATCTCTTAGCTTACTGAATGCCTCTCTTAGCTTACTGTCTGCCTCTCTTAGCTTACTATCTGCCTCTCTTAGCTTACTGCCTGCCTCTCTTAGCTTACTGAATGCCTCTCTTAGCTTACTGTCTGCCTCTCTTAGCTTACTGACTGCCTCTCTTAGCTTACTGAATGCCCCTCTTAGCTTACTGTCTGCCTCTTTTAGCTTACTGAATGCATCTCTTAGCTTACTGTCTGCCTCTTTTAGCTTCCTGACTGCCTCTCTTAGCTTACTGACTGCCTTTCTTAGCTTACTGTCTGCCTCTCTTGGCTTATTGAATGCCTCTCTTAGCTTACTGAATGCCTCTCTTAGCTTACTGTCTGCCTCTCTTAGCTCACTGAATGCCTCTCTTAGCTTACTGAATGCCTCTCTTAGCTTACTGAATGCCTCTCTTAGCTTACTGAAAGCCTCTCTTAGCTTACTGTCTGCCTCTTTTAGCTTACTGTTTGCCTCTCTTAGCTTACTGTCTGCCTCTCTTAGCTTACTGTCTGCCTCTCTTAGCTTACTAAATGCCTCTCTTAGCTTACTGTCTGCCTCTCTTAGCTTACTGTCTGCCTCTCTTAGCTTACTGTCTGCCTCTTTTAGCTTACTGTCTGCCTCTCTTAGCTTACTGTCTGCCTCTCTTAGCTTACTGAATGCCTCTCTTAGCTTACTGTCTGCCTCTCTTAGCTTACTGTCTGCTCTTTTAGCTTACTGTCTGCCTCTCTTAGTTTGCTGAATGCCTCTCTTAGCTTATTGACTGCCTCTCTTAGCTTACTGACTGCCTCTCTTAGCTTACTGTCTGCCTCTCTTAGCTTACTGTCTGCCTCTCTTAGCTTACTGACTGCCTCTCTTAGCTTACTGTCGGCCTCCCTACATTCATTGACCCCATCTCTTAATCTAGTGACTGTCTCTCTTAACTTACTGGTTATCTGTCAATTCAGTGACTGCCACTCTTACTGCCTATGTTTACTTAATGACTGCCTCTCATGTTTTGAGATCTACCCTACTTGCCTGAACTTACTGAGCATCTTTCTTATCTTGCATTAGACTGGTCTAAACTTGAACGTCAAGAAAACAAAAGTGCTACATATCAAAGGCAAAGACACTAAAAACAATTATGACATCTTAATCAACAAAGTTCCTTTGGAAAACTGTTAAGGATTTCAAATGTCTTGGCTCTGTAAAACTGTTAAGGATTTCAAATGTCTTGGCTCTGTAAAACTGTTAAGGATTTCAAATATCTTGGCTCTGTAAAACTGTTAAGGATTTCAAATATCTTGGCTATGTAAAACTGTTAAGGATTTCAAATATCTTGGCTCTGTAAAACTGTTAAGGATTTCAAATGTCTTGGCTCTGTAAAACTGTTAAGGATTTCAAATATCTTGGCTCTGTAAAACTGTTAAGGATTTCAAATATCTTGGCTCTGTAAAACTGTTAAGGATTTCAAATATCTTGGCTCTGTAAAACTGTTAAGGATTTCAAATATCTTGGCTCTGTAAAACTGTTAAGGATTTCAAATATCTTGGCTCTGTAAAACTGTTAAGGATTTCAAATGTCTTGGCTCTGTAAAACTGTTAAGGATTTCAAATGTCTTGGCTCTGTAAAACTGTTAAGGATTTCAAATGTCTTGGCTCTGTAAAACTGTTAAGGATTTCAAAATCTTGCTCTGTAAAACTGTTAAGGATTTCAAATATCTTGGCTCTGTAAAACTGTTAAGGATTTCAAATATCTTGGCTCTGTAAAACTGTTAAGGATTTCAAATGTCTTGGCTCTGTAAAACTGTTAAGGATTTCAAATGTCTTGGCTCTGTAAAACTGTTAAGGATTTCAAATGTCTTGGCTCTGTAAAACTGTTAAGGATTTCAAATGTCTTGGCTCTGTAAAACTGTTAAGGATTTCAAATATCTTGGCTCTGTAAAACTGTTAAGGATTTCAATATCTTGGCTCTGTAAAACTGTTAAGGATTTCAAATATCTTGGCTCTGTAAAACTGTTAAGGATTTCAAATATCTTGGCTCTGTAAAACTGTTAAGGATTTCAAATATCTTGGCTCTGTAAAACTGTTAAGGATTTCAAATGTCTTGGCTCTGTAAAACTGTTAAGGATTTCAAATATCTTGGCTCTGTAAAACTGTTAAGGATTTCAAATATCTTGGCTCTGTAAAACTGTTAAGGATTTCAAATATCTTGGCTCTGTAAAACTGTTAAGGATTTCAAATATCTTGGCTCTGTAAAACTGTTAAGGATTTCAAATATCTTGGCTCTGTAAAACTGTTAAGGATTTCAAATATCTTGGCTCTGTAAAACTGTTAATGATTTCAAATGTCTTGGCTCTGTAAAACTGTTAAGGATTTCAAATATCTTGGCTCTGTAAAACTGTTAAGGATTTCAAATATCTTGGCTCTGTAAAACTGTTAAGGATTTCAAATATCTTGGCTCTGTAAAAACTGTTAAGGATTTCAAATATCTTGGCTCTGTAAGAACTGTTAAGGATTTCAAATATCTTGGCTCTGTAAAACTGTTAAGGATTTCAAATATCTTGGCTCTGTAAACACTGATGATGGAAGCTGTTCCAAAGACACCAAAAGAAGAACTGAATGGCAAAGCAAAAAATGGTCCAAAGACATCAAAAGAAGAACTGAATGGCAAAGCAAAAAATGGTCCAAAGACACCAAAAGAAGAACTGAATGGCAAAGCAAAAAATTGTCCAAAGACACCAAAAGAGAAAGTGGAATGGCAAAGCAAAAAATGGTCCAAAGACATCAAAAGAAGAAGTGGAATGGCAAAGCAAAAAATGGTCCAAAGACACCAAAAGAAGAAGTGGAATGGCAAAGCAAAAAATGGTCCAAAGACACCAAAAGAAGAAGTGGAATGGCAAAGCAAAAAATGGTCCAAAGACATCAAAAGAAGAAGTGGAATGGCAAAGCAAAAAATATGGTCCAAAGACATCAAAAGAAGAAGTGGAATGGCAAAGCAAAAAATGGTCCAAAGACACCAAAAGAAGAAGTGGAATGGCAAAGCAAAAAATGGTCCAAAGACACCAAAAGAAGAAGTGGAATGGCAAAGCAAAAAATGGTCCAAAGACATCAAAAGAAGAAGTGGAATGGCAAAGCAAAAAATGGTCCAAAGACATCAAAAGAAGAAGTGGAATGGCAAAGCAAAAAATGGTCCAAAGACACCAAAAGAAGAAGTGGAATGGCAAAGCAAAAAATGGTCCAAAGACATCAAAAGAAGAAGTGGAATGGCAAAGCAAAAAATGGTCCAAAGACACCAAAAGAAGAAGTGGAATGGCAAAGCAAAAAATGGTCCAAAGACATCAAAAGAAGAATGAATGGCAAAGCAAAAAATGGTCCAAAGACACCAAAAGAAGAAGTGGAATGGCAAAGCAAAAAATGGTCCAAAGACACCAAAAGAAGAAGTGGAATGGCAAAGCAAAAAATGGTCCAAAGACATCAAAAGAAGAAGTGGAATGGCAAAGCAAAAAATGGTCCAAAGACATCAAAAGAAGAAGTGGAATGGCAAAGCAAAAAATGGTCCAAAGACATCAAAAGAAGAAGTGGAATGGCAAAGCAAAAAATGGTCCAAAGACATCAAAAGAAGAAGTGGAATGGCAAAGCAAAAAATGGTCCAAAGACACCAAAAGAAGAAGTGGAATGGCAAAGCAAAAAATGGTCCAAAGACATCAAAAGAAGAAGTGGATGGCAAAGCAAAAAATGGTCCAAAGACACAAAAGAAGAAGTGGAATGGCAAAGCAAAAAATGGTCCAAAGACATCAAAAGAAGAAGTGGAAAGGCAAAGAAAAAATGGTCCAAAGACATCAAAAGAAGAATGAATTGCAAAGCAAAAAATGGTCCAAAGACATCAAAAGAAGAAGTGGAATGGCAAAGCAAAAAATGGTCCAAAGACATCAAAAGAAGAAGTGGAATGGCAAAGCAAAAAATGGTCCAAAGACATCAAAAGAAGAACTGAATGGCAAAGCAAAAAATGGTCCAAAGACATCAAAAGAAGAACTGAATGGCAAAGCAAAAAATGGTCCAAAGACACCAAAAGAAGAACTGAATGGCAAAGCAAAAAATGGTCCAAAGACACCAAAAGAAGAAGTGGAATGGCAAAGCAAAAAATGGTCCAAAGACATCAAAAGAAGAAGTGGAATGGCAAAGCAAAAAATGGTCCAAAGACACCAAAAGAAGAAGTGGAATGCAAAGCAAAAAATGGTCCAAAGACACCAAAAGAAGAAGTGGAATGGCAAAGCAAAAATGGTCCAAAGACATCAAAAGAAGAAGTGGAATGGCAAAGCAAAAAATGGTCCAAAGACACAAAAGAAGAAGTGGAATGGCAAAGCAAAAAATGGTCCAAAGACATCAAAGAGAATGAAGCAAGCAAAAAATGGTCCAAAGACCAAAAAGAGTGAATGGCAAGCAAAAAATGTCCAAAGACATCAAAAGAAGAAGTGGAATGGCAAAGCAAAAAATGGTCCAAAGACATCAAAAGAAGAAGTGGAATGGCAAAGCAAAAAATGGTCCAAAGACATCAAAAGAATATGCAAGCAGTGAAAAAGGCAAAAGCAAAAAATGGTCCAAAGACATCAAAAGAAGAACTGGAATGGCAAAGCAAAAAATGGTCCAAAGACATCAAAAGAAGAAGTGGAATGGCAAAGCAAAAAATGGTCCAAAGACATCAAAAGAAGAAGTAATGCAAAGCAAAAATGGTCCAAAGACACCAAAGAAAAGTGAATGGCAAAGCAAAAATGTCCACAAACATCAAAAGAAGAAGTGGAATGGCAAAGCAAAAAATGGTCCAAAGACATCAAAAGAAGAAGTGGAATGGCAAAGCAAAAAATGGTCCAAAGACATCAAAAGAACTGAATGGCAAAGCAAAATGTCAAAGACTCAAGAGAACTGATGCAAAGCAAAAAATGGTCCAAAGACATCAAAAGAAGAAGTGGAATGACAAAGCAAAAAATGGTCCAACTCAAAAACATCTGGAAAGACAGAGACATACCAAATGGCATGAAAGTTAGACTTTTAAAATGTTTGATCTGGCCAGTCACGATTATAGCTGCGAAGCCTGGACTCTGAGAAAAACTGATTGCAGAAAAATTGTGGCAGCAGAGATGTGGTTTTATCGGAGATTAGTACGTGGTAATGGACAGTTAGAAGAACTAATGAAAGTGTCCTGGAAGAACTTGATACCACCAGAAAACTACTAGCTGACATCAACAAGAGAAGACTAAAATACACTGGCCGTGTGTCACGCAACAAGAACACGGACCTCATGGCAACCATCTTTCAAGGAAAAACAAGCAAATAGGAAGAAAGGCAGACCTCCAATCTCATACATCGAGAACATAACCAACATCAATGGCCTGAATATTCAAGAAATTGTCAACAGAAGTCAAGACAGAGCGGCCTGGAGGGAAATGGTGATGTCCAGGTGTGCAACGGCCAACACCGAACCCGGTGACGACGACAGGTGAGACAGATGAGACTGACAGCTTCTGTTAATTGCTGAGTGCCTGTATTAAGCTACTGACTACTTCTCTTTAATTACTGACCGTTTCTTTAAATGTGTTGATTACCTCCAGTATGCCACCTGTCCGTTGCGAGCAGAGGGTTGAAACACTGTCCTGACACACAGTCATCAATAACAACCTGTTAGTCTACCACTTTATTTTATTCAATTCAGGTTGGTTGAATGAGGAAAATTTGAAACAATGGCTTAATTTATACCCAACAGTGAAGGGCTGAGACTTTTTGTCGTTTATCAACATGGAAACACGTAATGCACACTGTAAGAGAACAGTGTACGGTTTTATTTTATTGCTGTCAATTGTATCTGGCAGATTGGCCAAACTCAAAGAGTTGCTCTCAAAATGAGCTAAAGCAGTCATTACGCCATCAGCGTGGTTCTCAAAGAGAGTCCACTTCTTCACCAAATTACTTTACTGGTTTGAAATCAGAACTCATTGTCTGCCACCATTCTCTGAGCTGTCGAGATGGAACAGTTTTTTTTCTCCCCATTTCATTTCCCCAAATTGTCCTTTTCGGTTCCATGGGAGACTTATTTTTGAGTTGATTCAAGACAAAAAGATTCTTCCCCCATTTGATACAAAATGAACGATGAACAGAATGAAATGACAGACCCAGTTGATCACATGTTATCCCAAGTGACAGGTCTTGTTGTTCACACTGTTATACTATGTGACAGGTCTTATTGTTCACACTGTTATACCATGTGACAGGTCTTGTTGTTCACACTGTTATGCCATGTGACAGGTCATTGTTCACACTGTTATGCCATGTCCTGTGACAGGTCTTGTTGTTCACACTGTTATACCATGTCCTGTGACAGGTCTTGTTGTTCACACTGTTATACCATGTCCTGTGACAGGTCTTATTGTTCACACTGTTATGCCATGTCCTGTGACAGGTCTTGTTGTTCACACTGTTAGCCATGTCCCGTGACAGGTTTGTTGTTCACACTGTTATACCATGTGACAGGTCTTGTTGTTCACACTGTTATACCATGTCCTGTACAGGTCTTGTTGTTCACACTGTTATACCATGTCCTGTGACAGGTCTTGTTGTTCACACTGTTATATCATGTGACAGGTCTTGTTGTTCACACTGTTATACCATGTCCTGTGACAGGTCTTGTTGTTCACACTGTTATACCATGTCCTGTGACAGGTCTTGTTGTTCACACTGTTATACCATGTCCTGTGACAGGTCTTATTGTTCACACTGTTATACCATGTCCTGTGACAGGTCTTGTTGTTCACACTGTTATATCATGTGACAGGTCTTGTTGTTCACACTGTTATACCATGTCCTGTGACAGGTCTTGTTGTTCACACTGTTATACCATGTCCTGTGACAGGTCTTGTTGTTCACACTGTTATACCATGTCCTGTGACAGGTCTTGTTGTTCACATTGTTATACCATGTCCTGTGACAGGTTTTATTGTTCACACTGTTATGCCATGTCCTGTGACAGGTCTTGTTGTTCACACTGTCATACCATGTCCTGTGACAGGTCTTATTGTTTACACTATTATGCCATGTCCTGTGACAGATCTTGTTGTTCACACTGTTATACCATGTTCTGTGACAGGTCTTATTGTTCACACTGTTATGCCATGTCCTGTGACAGGTCTTGTTGTTCACACTGTTATACCATGTCCTGTAACAGGTCTTGTTATTCACACTGTTATACCATGTCCTGTGACAGGTCTTGTTGTTCACACTGTTATACCATGTCCTATGACAGGTCTTGTTGGTCACACTGTTATACCATGTCCTGTGACAGGTCTTGTTGTTCACACTGTTATACCATGTCCTGTGACAGGTCTTGTTGTTCACACTGTTATACCATGTACTGTGACAGGTCTTGTTGTTCACACTGTTATACCATGTCCTGTGACAGGTCTTGTTGGTCACACTGTTATACCATGTCCTGTGACAGGTCTTGTTTTTATAACTCAGCACCATGTGCTGCATCATGGCTATGGCATTGTAAGAGGGTGGAGGGCTGTAGGACGCATGCACTCAGTTATACCATGGGTACAGGTGTACCGAGAGAGTAAAGCTCTGTAGTACACTAGCAGTTAGTCATTCGATAGATATAGGCGTTTTGTGAGAGTGGGGTGCTGTAGTACATGTACACCTTCACTCAGTTGTACCATGGTTACAGGTGTACTGAGAGTCAAGTGCTTTAGTACATCTTCACTCAATTATACCATGGTTACAGGTGTTGTGATCGGGTGGGTACTGCAGTATACCTGCACTCAGTTATACCATGGCTGCAAGGTGTTCTCAAAGAAGTGGAGTGCTGTAGTATACCTGCAGTCAGTTACGCGTGTTGTTTTGTGGGGGGGAGTCCGGGTGTTTGTCGTGTTGCTTGGGGCAGTCTGAGTCTCTGCTCTGTTCTGTGGGGTTCTCCAAAAGTACCTTCATCTCTGACAGAACGAGCTTGGGCAGAGTGATGTCAACTGACCCGGGAGTAGGGCTCTGCAAACTACCAATGTTACTCACTGATTGGAGAGGAGAGTAAGAGGGGGTCTTGTTATTGGAAGCTGGTCACGTCCTGTGCTGGCAGATGGCGGTGAGCCACTGCTGGGCTTTGGAGTCTGGAAGAACTGGACACCTCTCTGGTCTGAAGCCCTCGAGTGTCTGCACCATCTTGCCCTGTAAAACTCCTCACGGCTAGCATGGTGGACACCGCTGTCTCTGTCTTCCCAGCAGCACTGGCTGCCTCTATGGGAGATCGACGAGCATGACCAGGATCCACGCAATCACTTTTCCTGGACATCACAGACACGTTGGACGACTTGGAAAGAGCGCTGTACGGAAGAGATGTGGCGTGGGACCTCAGGCTGCCCTGCTCACTGCCATCATCCGGTGACTTGTTGAATGGGGATTTGGAAGGAAGAGGCATTTGCTGGTCTGTCACGACCGTCATCTGAAACAGAACACAAGCTACCAAGTGTCGTGGTGGAATGGTTAGCACAATGGCTTTGTGACTAGGAGGTTGTGAGGTCCAGTCTCCATTAGTCTGACTCACCGTGAGATATATTTCCCTGAAAGACTGTCAGCCACAGTTGAGTGTGCTACGAGCTCAGCGTAAGAGTGTGTTAGCCACAGTTGAGTGTGCTACGAGCTCAGTACAAGAGTGTGTTAGCCACGGTTTAATGTGCTATGAGCTCAGCACAAGAGTGTGTTAGCCACAGTTTAGTGTGCTATGAGCTCAGTATAAGAGTGTGTTAGCCACAGTTTAGTGTGCTATGAGCTCAGTATAGGAGTGTGTTAGCCACAGTTTAATGTGCTACGAGCTCAGTATAAGAGTGTGTTAGCCACAGTTTAGTGTGCTATGAGCTCAGTATAAGAGTGTGTTAGCCACAGTTTAGTGTGCTATGAGCTCAGTATAAGAGTGTGTTAGCCACAGTTTAGTGTGCTATGAGCTCAGTATAAGAGTGTGTTAGCCACAGTTTAGTGTGCTATGAGCTCAGTACAAGAGTGTATTAGCAACAGTTTAGTGTGCTATGAGCTCAGCACAAGAGTGTGTTAGCCACAGTTTAGTGTGCTATGAGCTCAGTATAAGAGTGTGTTAGCCACAGTTTAGTGTGCTATGAGCTCAGTACAAGAGTGTGTTAGCCACAGTTTAGTGTGCTATGAGCTCAGTACAAGAGTGTATTAGCAACAGTTTAGTGTGCTATGAGCTCAGTACAAGAGTGTGTTAGCCACAGTTGAGTGTGCTATGAGCTCAGCATAAGAGTGTATTAGCCGACAGTTTAGTGTGCTATGAGCTCAGTATAAAGTGTGTTAGCCAAGTTTAGTGTGCTATGAGTTCAGTATATGGGTGTGTTAGCCACAGTTTAGTGTGGTGTGAGCTCAGTATATGGGTGTGTTAGCCACAGTTTAGTGTGCTATGAGCTCAGTATATGGGTGTGTTAGCCACAGTTTAGTGAGCTACGAGCTGAGTACAAGAGTGTGTTAGCCACAGTTTAGTGTGCTATGAGCTCAGTATAAGAGTGTGTTAGCCACAGTTTAGTGTGCTATGAGCTCAGTATAAAAGTGTGTTAGCCACAGTTTAGCGTGCTACGAGCTCAGTGTAAATGGGACCACATTAGTCCATCGTCTCGGTCACTGACGCGTCATAAAGTGTCGTATTTAAATCTTTTGACCATTATGGTGGTGTCTCTACTGTTGGGGTTTGTATGACATATCAAAACATACAATGACAGGACACGTACAGTACACTTCTGTTATACAGTCTGAATGTGAAGTAAAATTCTCTAACTTCATCATCATCAGCTCATTCTCCTAATCATAACAAGATAAGATAACAACAAGATAACAAGATTTTATTTCAGCCCAGTGCACAGACACAAGGAAAATGTTTTGGCTATACATACAATCACACTCACGCCTCACAACAATTACAATATTCAACATCATAAAAGACAAATACGTGGGTCATCCACGGAATCGAAGAAACACACGCACACAACACACACACACTCTCACGTCCAAGGCGCCCATATCCAAGCCACCTTAGTTGGCCACTAATCGTTGGTTCTGCCCTGCCAGCTAATTAACAGCGCGCATCTGTCCTTCTCCTTCCTCTCTCCACGCCACCCTCGCCCATCCTGTGGAGTATAGGCTTACAGATTGACCTAGATTCGATAGGCCTACTCTGTGCCAGTAGCAGTCACTTCCTACACTCAGTCCCTCCCATCATCTCAGCACTGTACATAGTAATCCAGTTCTGTGACTGGTCACGGTCTGCTGTCATGATGACAGTATTGCTTTTCCTCTGCTGCCTTCTGCTGGCCTGAAGTGACTTCATATCAAATCAAGGATTAGTTCCTATCAGCTTTATAGAATATAACCATGCCACAGAAAATATGCACATCCTGCTAAGTAAGCATGCATATTCTCCACCACCCCTCACTTCCCCAATTTAAAACTTCCTTGCATAATTATTTTGTCAGGAAATTGACATTTGATCTCTCTCTGTGGTATTTCAGATAGCAAGATGTTTAAATGAGATCAACTCCCCATAGATACCATGATTCGGGTAGCAAGATGTTGATAATGAGATCTTGTCCGTCAACTGATCGGCGCTGCCTTGCTGTACCGATGCATGAATATTTCAGTGTGTGTGATTTGTTGCGTTTAAAAGAAAAGAAGTTACATGGCAAAGGGAACAAACTTCTTTCAAAGAATGTGGTGTATAGATAGGTCATAGAGTTGTTGTTGGAGGACATGGTGATGTTTTTATCATGGAGACCATTCGCTTTAGTGTGGCTCTGTGACCGAACCGTCGTTGTTCCCTAGCAGGAGGCTTAAAGGGCCTATCATATAAAATACTTGACCAGAACACGCACCACCTGAACTCCACTGAAGAGTACCAGCTGCTGTGTAAGGTCTCCTGTAGTGGGTGACCACATGGCAGTTCATTTGAACTCCCTACCGTTGATTCTGGTTCGTTATCTTCGGAGTGGAAGGGTCAGTCTTTGTAGTTGGCTGGTTGGCCTAGAAGGGTTGGACTGTTCATGGGGTTTCTTCACATCTGCCAAGTGTGGGGATAGGCCACACTGCGTGGGTAGATAGCGTAACACACTGGGTGTATCCATGTCTGTGACCTTCACTACTCCTTCACTACCCTTCAGATAGCTGTACACACCTGGATGTATCTATGTCTGTGATCTTCACTTTTCCTTCACTACCCCTTCAGATAGCTGTATACACCTGGATGTATCTATGTCTGTGATCTTCAATTTTCCTTCACTACCCTTCAGATAGCTGTATACACCTGGATGTATTTATGTCTGTGTATCTTCACTACTCCTTCACTGCTCCTTCAAATAGTTGTATACACCTGGATGTATCCATGTCTGTGACCTTCACTACTCCTTCACTGCTCCTTCAGATAACTGTTTACACACTGGATGTATCTATGTCTTTGTGTCTTCACTACTCCTACAGATAGCCGTATACACCTGGATATATCCATGTCTGTGTGCCTTCACTACTCCTTCAGATAACTGTACACACCTGGATATATCCATGTCTGTGTGTCTTCACTACTCCTACAGATAACTGTATACATCTGGATATATCCATGTCTGTGTGTCTTCACTACTCCTTCAGATAACTGTATACACCGGTATATTCCATGTCTGTGCGTCTTCACTACTCCTACAGATAACTGTATACATCTGGATATTATCCATGTCTGTGTGTCTTCACTACTCCTACAGATAACTGTATACACCTGGATATATCCATGTCTGTGTGTCTTCACTACTCCTACAGATAGCTATATACATCTGGATATATCCATGTCTGTGTGTCTTCACTACTCCTACAAATAGCTGTATATACCTGGATATATCCATGTCTGTGTGTCTTCACTACTCCTACAGGTAACTGTATACACCTGGATATATATCCATGTCTGTGTGTCTTCACTACTCCTACAGATAACTGTATACACCTGGATATATATCCATGTCTGTGTGTCTTCACTACTCCTACAGATAGCTATATACATCTGGATATATCCATGTCTGTGTGTCTTCACTACTCCTACAAATAGCTGTATATACCTGGATATATCCATGTCTGTGTGTCTTCACTACTCCTACAGATAACTGTACACACCTGGAAACATCCTGTCCGTGTGTCTTCACTACTCCTACAGATAACTGTATACACCTGGATGTTTCCATGTCTGTGTGTCTTCACTACTCCTACAGATAACTGTATACACCTGGATGTATCCATGTCTGTGTGTCTTCACTACTCCTTCAGATAACTGTATACACCTGGATATATATCCATGTCTGTGTGTCTTCACTACTCCTACAGGTAACTGTATACACCTGGATATATATCCATGTCTGTGTGTCTTCAATACTCCGACAGATAGCTATATACATGTACACCTTGAAACATCCCTGTCTGTGTGTCTTCACTACTCCTACAGGTAACTGTATACACCTGGATATATATCCATGTCTGTGTGTCTTCACTTACTGTTCCTGATTGTGAACTAAGCAAGTTATTCTCTGAGAAAAGGACACAAAGCAACCACATTTTGGGTCCAGCTATTTGACTTCTCGTGTTCGGCTGTGGTTTGAACAGGGCTCAAGAAAACTGCAGGTCACTTTCTTTGGCTTACCTCTTGTGGTACTGCCTCCTGAGGTACCTTCCTGCTGATGGATCTGTTTTATGAAGAATCTGCTTTCTGTGGGGCCTATTTTCTGTGGGATCTGTTTCCTGAGGAACCTAATCCTTTAGCGGGTCCTATCTCATGGGGGGCTTATCTTCTGAGGAAACAACTTTCTGAAGAACCTACTTTTTGAAGGACCTACCTTCTGAGGGGCCTACCTTCTGAGGGATCTACCTTCTGAGGGATCTACCTTCTAAGGGACGTACCTTCGGAGAAATCTACTTTCCAAGGGACCTAGCGTCTGTGGGGCCTATCTCCTGAAGGACCTACTTTCTATGGGATTTACTTTCTGAGGAATTTATTTTTTGAGGGATCTACCTTCTGAGAGACCTATCTTATCATTACAATCATCGTCATCGTCATCGTCGTCGACGTCGTCGCCATCATCATCATCATCATCACTACCACCACCACCATGATGAGGACGACCATCCTCACCATCATCATCAGCATCACCATCATCACCGTCACCATCATCTTACCACCATCATCATCACCATCATTATCATCGTCACCATCACCATCATCATCATCATCTTACCATCCTCACCTATATCATTATTACCTGTCCGTTCCCGCAGACTGCCCCTCCGGAAGAGGTTGAGCAGGTTGACATGTATCGTGCTACCTCTGCGCGGCGGATTGGAGGAAGGGGAAGAGGAAGGGGGAAGGGTTCTAGTACGGGAGGGAGGGGGCAGGATGATGGAGCCTCGTTTTGGCTCTATACCCAGTCTACGTAACTTCCGTTGTTCATGTTTCAGCTTCCGTTTCTGTGACATGAACAAGAGATTGTTTTTCTGTCTGTCTGTCTGTCTATCTATCTGTCTGTCTGTCTGTCTGTTTGTCTGTTTGTCGGTTTGAAAATGTTCCATGAAATGCTGCAAAGGAAGTCTTGATTCCAACAAAAAAACTAATTAACCATAATGATTACAATAAAAAAAAAGTAATGATAACATCAATAATGATGATGATGATCATAATTGGGAAAAAAAAAAGGATGACGATGATGATGATGATGACGACGATGACGACGACGATGATGATGATGACGATGATGATGATGATGATGATAATGATGACATTAAACAGAGAACACTGGCAGAATGGCTCAGACGTTTGCCTGCTTTTCTCCTCAGTTTGACTGGAAAATCGAACTGAACGTCTAGTCCTTCCGAAGGGGACGAAAAACAATTGGGATCCATGCGCCTTCTGGTCTGCGCATGCTAAAGATCCCACGGCTGTTGAAATTCGTGAAGAGCAGGGCATTCGCCAGTCTGCCCTGGTATAAAAATTAGAGAGATAGGCTCATTTCCCAGGTCCCTCTCCTTGAAGACCAATATTTTTAGAGATAGGCTCATTTCCCAGGTCCCTCTCCTTGAAGACCAATATTGGAGAGATAGGCTCATTTCCCAGGTCCCTCTCCTTGAAGAACCAATATTGGAGAGATACGCTCATTTCCCAGGTCCCTCTCCTTGAGGACCAATATTGGAGAGATAGGCTCATTTCCCAGGTCCCTCTCCTTGAAGACCAATATTGGAGAGATACGCTCATTTCCCAGGTCCCTCTCCTTGAGGACCAATATTGGAGAGATAGGCTCATTTCCCAGGTCCCTCCCCTTGAAGACCAATATTGGAGAGATAGGCTCATTTCCCAGGTCCCTCTCCTCGAAGACCAATATTGGAGAGATAGGCTCATGTCCCAGGTCCCTCTCCTTGAAGACCAGTATTTTTAGAGATAGGCTCATTTCCCAGGTTGGTCTCCTTGAAGACCAATATTGGAGAGATAGGCTCATTTCCCAGGTCCCTCCCCTTGAAGACCAATATTGGAGAGATAGGCTCATTTCCCAGGTTGGTCTCCTTGAAGACCAATATTGGAGAGATAGGCTCATTTCCCAGGTCCCTCTCCTTGAAGACCAATATTTTTAAAGATAGGCCAATTTCCCAGGTCACTCCCCTTGAAGACCAATATCGGAGAGATAGGCTTATTTCCCAGGTCCCTCTCCTTGAAGACCAATATTGGAGAGATAGGCTCATTTCCCAGGTCCCTCTCCTTGAAGACCAATATCGGAGAGATAGGCTCATTTCCCAGGTCCCTCTCCTTGAAGACCAATATCGGAGAGATAGGCTCATTTCCCAGGTCCCTCTCCTTGAAGACCAATATTGGAGAGATAGGCTCATTTCCCAGGTCCCTCTCCTTGAAGACCAGTATTTTTAGAGATAGGCTCATTTCCCAGGTCCCTCCCCTTGAAGACCAATATCGGAGAGATAGGCTCATTTCCCAGGTCTCTCTCCTTGAAGACCAATATTGGAGAGATACGTTCATTTCCCAGGTCCCTCTCCTTGAAGACCAATATTGGAGAGATAGGCTCATTTCCCAGGTCCCTCTCCTTGAAGACCAATATTGGAGAGATAGGCTCATTTCCCAGGTCCATCTCCTTGAAGACCAATATTGGAGAGATAGGCTCATTTCCCAGGTCCATCTCCTTGAAGACCAATATCGGAGAGATAGGCTCATTTCCCAGGTCCCTCTCCTTGAAGACCAATATTGGAGAGATAGGCTCATTTCCCAGGTCCCTCCCCTTGAAGACCAATATCGGAGAGATAGGCTCATTTCCCAGGTCCCTCTCCTTGAAGACCAATATCGGAGAGATAGGCTCATTTCCCAGGTCCCTCTCCTTGAGGACCAATATTGGAGAGATAGGCTCATTTCCCAGGTCCCTCCCCTTGAAGACCAATATTGGAGAGATAGGCTCATTTCCCAGGTTCCTCTCCTTGAAGACCAATATTGGAGAGATAGGCTCATGTCCCAGATCCCTCTCCTTGAAGACCAGTATTTTTAGAGATAGGCTCATTTCCCAGGTCCCTCTCCTTGAAGACCAATATTTTTAAAGATAGGCTCACTTCCCAGGTCCCTCCCCTTGAAGACCAATATCGGAGAGATAGGCTCATTTCCCAGGTCCCTCTCCTTCAAGATCAATATTGGAGAGATACGCTCATTTCCCAGGTCCCTCTCCTTGAAGACCAATATCGGAGAGATAAGCTCATTTCCCAGGTCCCTCTCCTTGAAGACCAATATTGGAGAGATACGCTCATTTCCCAGGTCCCTCTCCTTGAAAACCAATATTGGAGAGATAGGCTCATTCCCAGGTCCCTCTCCTTGAAAACCAATATTGGAGAGATAGGCTCATTTCCCAGGTCCCTCTCCTTGAAAACCAATATTGGAGAGATAGGCTCATTTCCCAGGTCCCTCTCCTTGAAGACCAATATCGGAGAGATAGGCTCATTTCCCAGGTCCCTCTCCTTGAAAACCAATATCGGAGAGATAGGCTCATTTCCCAGGTCCCTCTCCTTGAAGACCAATATTGGAGAGATAGGCTCATTTCCCAGGTCCCTCTCCTTGAAAACCAATATTGGAGAGATAGGCTCACTTCCCAGGTTGGTCTCCTTGAAGACCAATATTGGAGAGATGGGCTCATTTCCCAGGTCCCTCTCCTTGAAGACCAATATTGGAGAGATAGGCTCATTTCCCAGGTCCCTCTCCTTGAAGACCAATATTGGAGAGATACGCTCATTTCCCAGGTCCCTCTCCTTGAAAACCAATATCGGAGAGATAGGCTCATTTCCCAGGTCCCTCTCCTTGAAGACCAATATCGGAGAGATAGGCTTATTTCCCAGGTCCCTCCCCTTGAAGACTAATTAAGGTTCTTGCTTTTCTGAAGTCCTGGTCAAAAATAGAATAGAACAGAATATAATTAATAAAACGAATGAAATAAATGAAATGAAAATGAAACAAATGAAATGAAATGAAATGAAATAAATGAATTGAAATAAATGAATGAAATAGAAAAGAATAAATAATAAAAAAAACAATAAAAAAATAAATGAATAAAAAAGAAATAAAATAAATAATAAAAAAAATAAAAAAAATAAAATGAACTGAAAAAAGAACCGAATTAAATTAAAATAAGATAAAAAAAATAAAATAGAAAATGAGTATAACATAAATGTACAAAACAAAACGATTAAGTAAACTAATGTGATAAAAAGAAATATATATGAATATGAGTACTACTACAACTACACTACTAAGATGATAATGACTATGATGATAAAATGATATATTATATATGCTATACTGCTACTGATACATACATACTACTAACATAACTAGATTTAGATATGACATAATAATAAATTACATAATAACATAACTCTGCTACATACACATAATACTAACATAACATAATTCAGATCATAACATAACATAACAAACACATAACTAAACACAACACAACACAACACAACACAACAACACAACACAACACAACACAACACAAACACACACAACACAAACACAAACACAACACAACAAACACAACACAAACAACAAACAACACAACACAACACAACACAACACAACACAACACAACACTAACATAACATAACATTACATTACATAATAAAACAACAACAACAATAATGATAACAATGATAATGATAATAATAATAATAATAATATAATGTTTATCACTTTTTTCATCATCATCATCATGTGCCCTGCCGCATGGCGTTGGCGGTCATGGTCCTCCATACGCATCTATCCTTTGTTGTTGCAAGTACTCTGCAAGTCCATTCAAAATTTTCTCCCTGGATCTACCTAGTGCTCTTTTCCCCCCAGCTTTCCTGTTGTGACTACATGCTCTGATTTCTCTTGCCCCAAGAAACGTCCTATAAATGTTGCTTTCTTTTCCTTATCTTCTTCAGTGATGTTCTTTTTTGTGTGTTTGTACATGGAACTCGTAAAATTTTACTTCGAAAGCACATTTTAGCTACCTCAATCTTGTTCTGACTTTGCGTGTGGACTGTCCACACTTCACATCCATAACAACAGTATTGGTTCTATATAACACTGAGGAACTCTCTTCCTGATGTAAATTGATAAGCATTTGTTGGTAAGAACGTTTTTCTTTTTTTTTGGTCTTTTTTTGAACGCTGTTTTAATTTGGCTGATTTTGCTGGATATTTCTATTGTGCGTCTGCCGTCTGGTGAGATGACTGTTCCCAGATATTTAAATTCATCAACTTGCTGTTATTCTTGTGTGTGTGTTTTTTTTTAAATTTTTTTTTTTTACTGATTACCATGACTTCAGTCTTCTCGTTATTTGGCTCCAGCCGTTTATTTCGCATTTTTGTTTCTATTACATTCACAACGTTTTGTAGGTCTTTTTCATTTTGTGCAGTTAGCAAGGTGTCATGTGCGTGACGAATGTTGTTTATCATTTTTCCTTCAACTTTTATCCCAGGGTATTCTTCTAGGTTTCTCATGAAGGTTTCACTGTAAAGTTAAAACATCTTGTGGTAGAAGAACACACCCCTGCGTAACCCCTCCTGAAAGAACTTTTCTTCACCTATCTGGCTGATGGCTCCACAGACAGACAGACAAACAGATAGATAGATAGATATATAGATAGACAGATAGATAGACATATAGACAGATGGATAGACATATAGATAGATAGATAGATAGAAAGATAGAGATAGATAGATAGACAAATAGATAGATAGATAGACAGATAATTAGATTGATTGACAGCTACACAGATAGATAGACAGACAGACAAATAGATTGATAGACAGACAGACAGATAGATAGATAGACAGATAGAAAGAAAGAAAGAAAGATAGATAGATAAAGAGATAGAGATAGATAGAGATAGATAGATAGATAGACAGACAGACAGCTAGCTAGCTAGCTAGATAGATAGACAGACAGACAGACAGATAGATAGAAAGAAAGAAAGAAACAAAGAAAGATAGATAGATAGAAAGATAGATAGATAGAAAGATAGATAAATAGATAGACAGACAGATAGGTAGATAGATAGATATATAGATAGATAGATAGGTATATAGATAGATAGATAGATAGAAAGATAGATAGATAGATAGATAGAAAGATAGATAAATAGATAGACAGACAGATAGATAGATAGATAGATAGAAAGAAAGAAAGAAAGAAAGAAAGATAGATAGATAGATAAAACGATTGATAGATAGATAAATAGATAAATAGATAGATAGAAAAAAAGAAAGAAAGATAGATAGATAGATAGACAGACAGACAGATAGTGCCTATTACGCGTGTTGACAGTGTGAACTCGACCGATTTATCTGTTGCGTTGTTTAACGCACAGTCTGTTGGTCCACGAATGAAACGATCCGCTGTCAACGAGTACATTCTCTCTAACGACACTGACATCTTGTGTGTGACTGAAACGTGGTTACGGGAAGCTGGTGACGAGGCGAAATGCCGCGATCTAGCCCCACCGGGCCACACCACCACCTCCTTCCCTCGCTCAACCTCTACATGCGGGGGCGGTCTTGCCTTCGTTGTGTCAGACAGACTACTACCGCACTCTACTTTCACTAGTGTTTTCCCCTTCAGCCATACCTCCTTCGAGATGGCACAGTTGTCACTATCACTAGGGCAGTCTCATCTCCATGTTTTTTGTATATATCGTCCACCACCAAGCAGAAAGAACAATCTCACTGACCATTTGTTTATTCAAGAATTCCCTGATCTTCTGGAATATGCCAACAGTTTAAAGGGCTCTTTACTTATAGTGGGGGACTTTCACTTTCACTTTGACATTCCTACTCAGCTATACACAGCCAAGGTGCTAGACATTATTAGTTTTTTTACTTGCGTCAGTCAGTCTCTGAGCCCACACACACTCGTGGTCACATCGTGGACTGGGTGGTTTACAGGGAGGAGGACGACCTCCTAAAGTCGACAACCGTAGACCATAACTTGTCGTCTGACCATTTTTGTGTTTTATGTTCCCTAAACCTCTCCAAGCCCCCTGTTCCCAGCACCTATAGGCGAGTGCGCAGACTGGCTTCTCTGGACACCACAGCCTTCAAGACATCGCTTGTAGCCGACATGCCGTCTGAGCCCACAGCTGATGAACTCTGTCGTGTCCTTCGCTCTACGCTTGACACACACGCCCCAGCGACGCGTCGTCTGGTCTCTGACCGTCCACACTCTCAATGGTACAATAGTGTAGGACCTGAACTGTTAGAGGCCAAGCGTGAGCGTAGGAAAGCGAGAAACAATGGCGCACTACTGGACTCACTGTTCATAGACAGATCTTTCAGCTCGCCAGGAACAAAGTGACTAACATTGTTCATCGTACAAAATCAGCATTCTTCTCCTCACAGATTCTTGCATGCACAACAGCTAAGCAGTTATTTGGTGTCACAAACAATATCCTTGGCAAAGTAGACACTTCTCCTCTTCCAACAATTTATTCAGTGCATGAACTTCCTCAGAAATTTGCAGACTTTTTTGCAAGCAAGATTGCTTTGATCCGTGAAAAACTTGATTCTGCTGTTGTTCCCCCTGTTCGTGTACCCGATGACAGAGTATATCGTGGTCCTAATTTGCATGTCTTTAAGCCAGTCACAGAAGAGTTTGTTAAGAAAATGTGTCTGAATTGTAATCCAAAGTCATGTGAACTTGACCCCGTGCCAACAGCTTGTCTCATTGACTGTCTTGATGTTTTGTTACCCCAGATAACTCACGTCATGAATACTTCTCTCTCCTCTGGTTGTTTTCCACCCATCTTTAAGTTAGCAATTGTTCGGCCACTTTTAAAGAAGGCATCATTAGATCGGAACTGTTTAAAGAATTATAGACCCGTTTCTAATCTGTCATTCTTTCTAAAGTTCTTGAGAAAATCGTTCTTTCCCAACTGTTAGACCACCTCACTCACAACCACCTCCTGAATCCACACCAGTCAGCATACAGGCAGTCACACAGCACTGAAACAGCTCTCCTGAGGATAGTCAACGACATTCTTCTCGGTCTTGACAATGACCGAGTTTCCATTCTTGCTCTCTTAGATCTCTCCGCTGCCTTTGACACTATTGATCATTCTATCCTTCTGTCCAGACTTCAAACTTCTTTTGGCATCTGTGGTTCTGTTCTGAGTTGGTTCCAATCCTATCTAGTCGATCGCACTCAAACTGTCTGTGTGAAGGGTGTTTCTTCTGAACCATCTGTTCTGTCTTCCGGCGTCCCACAAGGGTCTGTTCTGGGACCCATGCTTTTTGTGCTGTATGCGTCACCTGTGTCCGATGTCATCAGTCGTCACGCCATGTCACATGAGAGCTTCGCTGATGATACTCAGGTTCATCAGTCGGCTTCCATTGATGAAATTGATGGGCTGATGGCTCGGACGCAGGGGTGCATTTCAGACCTGAAGGTATGGATGACACAAAATAAACTTCAGCTAAATGATGACAAAACGGAACTCCTCCTAGCTTGCCCCAAGAAATTTCTCAGCCAACCATCTTTGTCCACTTCTCTTGAAATGGGCAATATCACAGTTCCCTTTTCTTCCGCTGTTCGCAGTCTTGGGGTCACTCTTGACCAAACCCTCTCTTTTCAGCAACACATCTCAAATGTTTGTAGAAGTGCTTACTTTGAACTTCGGAAGATTAGCTCTGTCCGCCACCTCCTGTCTGCTGACGCTACTAAAACTCTAGTCTGTGCTTTCATCTTCTCTAAACTTGACTATTGCAACTCTCTTTTGGTTGGACTTCCTAAACATCTCTTACATAGACTTCAACGAATACAGAATAATGCCGCCCGTCTGGTTTGTAGGTCCTCTAAATTTGAACATGTCTCTCCTTTGCTTCACTCACTTCACTGGCTTCCCATCTCAGACAGGATAGATTACAAAATTTCTTCACTGACCTACCATGCTGTCTCTGGCACTGGCCCTGAATACCTCTCTGAACTTGTTCACATTTACACTCCTTCTCGCTCTCTCCGCTCTTCATCTGACACTAGACTTCTCCGCATTCCCTCTGTGAGGACAAAAACTTATGGCCAACGATCTTTCTCTTACCAGGCTCCCACTACGTGGAATACCCTACCAACTCCTCTCAGGCACGCAGAGTCTATTACCTCTTTCAAAACCTCACTCAAAACACATCTGTTCTCGTGCTGACTTCTCCTCTTCGTGGTGCTTCTTCTTTATGCTTATGATATTGACAACCTGCGATCGTGTATGTTGTGTGTGTGTGTGTTTGTGTGTGTGTGTGCGTGCGCGCGCGCGTGCGTGCGTGCGTGTGTGTGTGTGTGTGTGTGTGTGTGTGTGTGTGTGTGTGTGTGTCTGTGTTGTGTGTGTGTGTACTTGTAAAGCGCCAGAAGCAATTTTTTGGACTGTGCGCTATATAAATGCTCATTATTATTATTATTATTATTATTACGAAAGGTCTGTTGTTGTTTCATTGCGTAAGTCAGTGTTTGAACTTGAATATTCTGTGGTTTTTGATGTATCTTCTTACTTGTGTAGCTTTGATGGTGGTTGTTTTCTCATTGTATACGTAGTTGTGAACATTTTTGTTTTGCGAAATGTAAAGCGCTGGTGAGCATGTTTGCATGGAATATGCGCTATATAAATAAACATTATTATTATTATTATAGATAGATAGAAAAAAAAGAAAGAAAGATAGATAGATAGATTGCATTACACGCGGACCAGACTATTTATTCACCTACTTGTTCATTGTTTTACTTATTTATTCATTTATCCTTTCACACATTATTCATTCGGGCCAGATTATCTATTTATCTATTTGCAATATTCTTATCTTCATATCTTGATTTATTAATTCGTTCATTTAGCTATTCATCGTTTTGTGCAGTGCATCGGTCACTTACCGCTTTGCTGGCCTTTTTCCTGTCCCGCCATTTCTTCTTCCATCTGTACCCGGATGTAGCGGTTTGGAAGGGCAAATGGGTGTCCATCCTCACCCCCACCACTGTGGCCTTCTGACGTCGCCAATAACGGAAAGCCATGGACTGCTGTACGGCCATGCATTCGTCATCACCTGCTATGGTGTCTAGGCTGTCTCGTGCTCCTAACTGTAATCTGGTGGTAGGTAGATGTTTTGACATTTGGTTAGTTAGTTAGTTAGATAGCTAGGTAGTTAGTTAGTTAGCAAGCTAGCTAGCTAGTTAGTTAGTTAGCTAGCTAGTCAGTTAGATAGATAGTCATTTAGATATTTATAGATAGTTAGTTAGTCATTTAGATATTTACTTAGATAGTCAGTTAGATAGATAGTCAGTTAGATATTTACTTAGATAGTCAGTTAGATAGTTAGTCAGTTAGTCAGTCAGTCAGTCAGTTAATCATCACCTGTTAATTTGCCCATGCTGTCTCGTGCTCCTAGCTGTAAACTGGTGGTTATGTAGATGGTTTGAAATGTTGGTTGGTTAGTCAGTTCAGTCAGTCAGTCAGTCAGTCAGTCAGTCAGTCAGTCAGTCAGTCAGTCAGTCAGTCAGTCAGTCAGTCAGTCAGTCAGTCAGTAGTCATCATCTGACATGGTGTCTAGACTGTCTGTACCCCCAGCTGTAAACTGGGCAGGTAAATGTTTTGAAATGTTGGTTAGTTCGTTAGTTAGTCAGTTAGTCAATCAGCCAGTCAGTCAGTCAGCCAGCCAGCCAATCAGCCAGTCAGTCAGACCAGCAGCCAATCAGCCAGTCAGTCAGTCAGCCAGCCACCACCAGCCAATCAGCCAGCCAGTCAGTCAGTCAGTCAGCCAATCAGCCAGTCAGTCAGTCAGTCAGCCAGCCAACCAGCCAATCAGTCAGTCAGTCAGTCAGTCAGCCAGTCCAGTCAGTCAGCCAGTCAGTCAGCCAGTCAGTCAGTCAGTCAGCCAGTCAGTCAGTCAATCAGTCAAATCAATCAGTCAGTCAGTCATTCATCGTCAGCATCTGTCAGTCAGTCAGTCAGCCAATCAGTCAGCCAGTCAGCCATCAGTCAGTCAGTCAGTCAGCCAGCCAGTCTGTCAGCCAGTCAGTCAGCCAGTCGGTCAGTCAGTCAATCAGTCAGTCAGTCAGTCAGTTAGTCAGTGAGTGAGTGAACGAGCGAACAATCAAGCGAGTGAGGGAGTGAGTGAGTGAGTGACTTATTGGTTATTGGTTGATTGGAAAGTTGGTTGGTTAGTTAATTAGTTAGTTAGTCAGTCAGTCAGTCAGTCAGTTAATTGGAACAACCTGTGGGAGATGATAGAAAAGTGTAACTGCCCTCAGACAGGGATTTACATTTATGTTTTGTTGATTATACCAAGGGTCTGGATCGGGTAAGACACAAAAAATTGATCGACCAGCTGAAAAAGGTCAATATAGATGGTAAGATTCTAAGAATAAAAAAGAATATATATGACCTCCCACCACGAAATCAGTCTTAACTAGCATTTTGGGTATTTTGAGATATACATATCACTGGAAAGTGTACATTCTGCTGATTATTTTGGTACTTGAATAAAGCTTGTACTAAAAAAAAATGTAGAAGTTATGTATGTTTAAAGTCAATAAGTTGTATGACGGCCATTTTGAGAAAACGGCCTCTAAAGTTTTTTGTGTGCTCTCCTACACATTTTCCTTAAATTTCTTTGTTTGGTGGCTTTGACCCAGTTTGTTTCTAATTTTCGCTGTCATTATCTGAAAGGTGTACCAAAGAGCTTTCCGTCAGTATATTACATGTACGGGTACTGTACAGGTTACGGTTCATAATAAGAGACAAAAAGAGGTACTTTTGGTGAGAAATTGCGTTCTTTCTGCTGCGACCAGTGCATCAAAATACCATTTTAAATTGATTAACAATATTTTTTCAAGAAAAAAATTTATGTTGGGGATAGATAATAGTCTACAGAAATCAATTTTGAGAAAAAGTCAAAACACCCCAGATAGACCCTCAGTCACCTTTTCAGGTCCTAGTGCTGTTCGACTGACTGCGAGTTAAGACTGATTTGGTGGTGGGAGGTCACACTGGGAACAAACAGCAGCAATAAGAGTAGAAAATGATATGTTCTTGTCAAAATATCCAAAGAGGAGTCAGACAGGGATAAATGAAACGGGGCACAAACAAACAAACTACTGAATGCAAACAGAAGAAGGGAAAACGTGTCTGTCAATTAATGTAATGAAATACAGCACACATAAACAGTAAACACAAAAGTAAATTGGCCATCATTAACAGGTCTTGATTCAACACACGACAAGCAAGCAGACAGGCTGGCAGGCAGGCAGTCAGTCAGACAGACAGACAGACAGACAGCAAGCAGACAGGCTGGCAGGCAGGCAGACAGACAGACATACAGCAGACAGGCTGACTGGCAGGCAGGCAGACAGACAGACAGCAAGCCGACAGGCTGGCAGGCAGGCAGACAGACAGCAGACAGTCAGTTAGATAGGCAGACAGACAGACAGACAGTCAGACAGACAGACAAACAGACAGTCAGACAGACAGACAGCAAGCAGACAGTCAAACAGTTAGACAGACAGACAGACAGTCAGACAGACAGGCAGACAGACAGCAAGCAGACAGTCAGACAGACAGACAGCAAGCAGACAGTCAAACAGTTAGACAGACAGACAGTCAGACAGACAGACAGACAGGCAGGCAGACAGACAGACAGACAGTCAGACAGACAGTCAGTCAGTCAGACAGACAGACAGACAGTCAGACAGGCAGACAGACAGGCAGGCAGGCAGGCAGACAGTCAGACAGACAGACAGGCAGACAGACAGCAAGCAGACAGACAGACAAACAGTTAAACAGACAGACAGTCAGACAGACAGACAGACAGTCAGACAGACAGGCAGACAGTCAGACAGACAGACAGACAGACACTCAGACAGACAGACAGACAGTCAGACAATCAGACAGACAGACAAACAGTTAGACAGACAGACAGTCAGACAGACAAACAGACAGTCAGTCAGACAGACAGGCAGACAGACAGACAGTCAGACAAACAGACAGACAGTCAGACAGACAGGACAGACACTCAGACAGACAGACAGACACTCAGACAGACAGACACTCAGACAGACAGACAGACAAACAGACAGACAGACAGTCGGACAGACAGACAGACAGACTAACAAAAGACAGACCCAGGCAAACCAACAGCCTCTCCACATCTCTGCAGACAGTCCCTGAGCTGAGGGCAGTGGGCACAACAAGGGTTGGACAACAAGCGTCCCCGTAAACCATGTGTTGTCTGACCTCGTCTGCACACAACACAACTAACAACATCAACAACAATGACAACAGCGTTAGCATTGACAACAACCCCAACATCCATAATAACACTAAAATCAACAATATCAGCATTACAACAACAACGTCAGGAATAGCCACTTTGACAACAACATCAACAGCATCTGCAATGATAAACAACGTCAATGATAACAACAGCAGCAGCAACAATAATAGTATTTACAACGTCAATATTAACAGCATCAACAAACAATATTAATAACATCAACAAAATCTACACTAACAAAACATCAACATTGACAAAATCAACAACAGGATTAATAACATCAAGACAAAATCTACAGTAACAACAACAACAACATTAACAACACCAACAACATTAAGAACAGTGTCAACAATAACCCCAACTTTAACAATACTATCAACAACAACAACAGCAACTTCAACAACATTGACAGCAGTACCAACAATAACCTCAGGTTTAACAGCTTCAAAAACAACAACAACAACAACAACAACAACAACAACAACAACAACAACAACAACAGTATCAACAATAACCCCAACTTTAACAACATCAACATAAACAACATCAACAACGACAACCAGCATTGACAACAGTATCTACAGTAACAATATCAGCAACATCAACAACAATGTCAACATTAGTATCAACATCAACATCAACAACATCAGCATCAGCACACAAGGCATCAGTGTTGTCAGTGCAAATGAAATTCATTCAGTGCGCGATGTTTGTGTATCTTGGAAAACTGAAACTGGAATTGATACTATTGGTGTCGTGTGTTTGGTGTTGTGTTGTGTTGTGTTTGTTGTGTTGTGTTGTGTTGTTGTGTTGTTTGTGTTGTGTTGTGTTGTGATGTGTTTGTGGTGTGTTGTTGTGTTGTGTTGTGTTGTGTTGTTGTGTTGTGTTGTGATGTGTTGTGGTGTGTTTGGTGTTGTTTTGTGTTGTGTTGTGTTCTGTTGTTGTGTTGTGTTGTTGTGTTGTGTTGTGATGTGTTGTGGTGTGTTTGGTGTTGTGTTGTGTGTGTTGTTGTGTTGTGTTGTGTTGTGATTGTGTTGTAGTGTGTTTGGTGTTGTGTTTGTGTTGTGTTGTTGTGTTGTGTTGTGTTTGTGGTGTGTTTGGTGTTGTGTTGTGTTGTGATGCGTGTTGTGTGGTGCATTGGGTGCTAAGTGGTTTGCTGTGCTGTGTTGTGTGTTGAGTGGTATGTTCTGTGTTGAGTGGTATGTTGTCTGTTAAGTATTGTGATGTGTTGTGTTGTGTTATGTTGTGTCGTGTTGTGTTATGCTGTGGTGTGTCGTGCTGCATATTGAAAGGCATGTTGGGTGTTGGTTGAGTGTTGTGTGTTGTGTTGTGTTGTACATTGATCGGCATGTTGGGTGTTGTGTTGTGTTGTGTTGTACATTGATCGGCATGTGTTGTTTGTGTTGTGTTGTACATTGATCGGCATGTTGGGTGTTGTGTGTTGTGTTTGTACATTGATCAGCATGTTGGGTGTTGTGTTCTGTTGTACATTGATCGGCATGTTGGGTGTTGAGTGTTGTGTTGTGTTGTACATTGATCAGCATGTTGGGTGTTGTGTTGTGTTGTGTTGTACATTGATCGGCATGTTGGGTGTTGTGTTGTGTTGTGTTGTACATTGATCAGCATGTTGGGTGTTGAGTGTTGTGTTGTACATTGATCGGTATGTTTGTGTGTTGTGTGTTGTGTTGTATATTGATCGGCATGTTGTTGTGTTGTGTGTTGTGTTGTGTTGTACATTGATCGGCATGTTGGGTGTTGTGTTGTGTTGTGTTGTGTTGTACATTGATCGGCATGTTGGGTGTTGTGTGTTGTGTTGTACATTGATCAGCATGTTGTGTGTTGTGTGTTGTGTTGTACATTGATCGGCATGTTGGGTGTTGGGTGTTGTGTTGTACATTGATCAGCATGTTGGGTGTTGAGTGTTGTGTTGTACATTGATCGGCATGTTGTGTGTTGTGTTGTACATTGATGGGCATGTTGGGTGTTGAGTGTTGTGTGTTGTGTTTGTACATTGATCGGCATGTTGGGTGTTGTGTTGTGTTGTACATTGATCGGCATGTTGGGTGTTGTGTTGTGTGTTGTGTTGTACATTGATCGGCATGTTGGGTGTTGTGTTTTACATTGATCAGCATGTTGGGTGTTGTGTTGTGTTGTACATTGATCGGCATGTTGGGTGTTGATTGTTGTGTTGTACATTGATCGGCATGTTGGGTGTTGTGTTGTGTTGTACATTGATCAGCATGTTGTGTGTTGTGTTGTGTTGTACATTGATCGGCATGTTGGGTGTTGTGTTGTGTTGTGTTGTACATTGAACGGCATGTTGGGTGTTGTGTTGTGTTGTACATTGATCGGCATGTTGGGTGTTGATTGTTGTGTTGTACATTGATCGGCATGTTGGGTGTTGAGTGTTGTGTTGTGTTGTACATTGAACGGCATGTTGGGTGTTGTGTTGTGTTGTACATTGATCGGCATGTTGGGTGTTGTGTTGTGTTGTGTTGTACATTGAACGGCATGTTGGGTGTTGTGTTGTGTTGTACATTGATCGGCATGTTGGGTGTTGATTGTTGTGTTGTACATTGATCGGCATGTTGGGTGTTGAGTGTTGTGTTGTGTTGTACATTGAACGGCATGTTGGGTGTTGTGTTGTGTTGTGTTGTGTTGTACATTGATCGGCATGCTGGGTGTTGGGTGTTGTGTTGTACATTGATCAGCATGTTGGGTGTTGAGTGTTGTGTTGTACATTGATCGGCATGTTGTGTGTTGTGTTGTGCATTGATGGGCATGTTGGGTGTTGAGTGTTGTGTGTTGTGTTGTACATTGATCGGCATGTTGGGTGTTGAGTGTTTGTGTGTTTGTACATTGATCGCATGTTGGGTGTTGGTGTTGTGTTGTACATTGATCGGATGTTGTGTGTTGTGTGTTGTGTTGTAATTGATCGGCATGTTGGGTGTTGTGTTGTGTTGTGTTGTGGTGTTTGTGTGTTGTGTTGTGTTGTACATTGATCGGCATGTTGGGTGTTGAGTGTTGTGTGTTGTTGTACATTGATCGGCATGTTGGGTGTTGAGTGTTGTGTTGTGTTGTACATTGATCGGCATGTTGGGTGTTGGTGTTGTGTTGGTTGTACATTGATCGGCATGTGTTGGGTTGTGTGTATGTGAGTTTGTGTGTTGTGTTGTGTTGTGTTGTGTTTGTTGTACATTGATCAGTATGTTGGGTGTTGAGTTGTGTGTGTTGTGTTGTACATTGATCAGCATGTTGGGTGTTGAGTGTTGTGTTGTGTTGTACATTGATCGGCATGTTGGGTGTTGAGTGTTGTGTTGTGTTGTACATTGATCGGCATGTTGGGTGTTGAGTGTTGTGTGTGTTGTGTTGTGTTGTACATTGATCGGCATGTTTGGTGTTGACTGTTGTGTTGTGTTGTATATTCATCGGCATGTTGGGTGTTGTGTTGTGTTGTACATTGATCGGCATGTTGTGTGTTGAGTGTTGTGTTGTGTTGTACATTCATAGGCATGTTGGGTGTTGAGTGTTGTGTTGTGTTGTGTTGTACATTGATCGGCATGTTGGGTGTTGAGTGTTGTGTTGTATTGTACATTGATCGGCATGTTGGGTGTTGAGTGTTGTACATTCATCAGCATGTTGGGTGTTGGTTGAGTGTTGTGTTGTGTTGTGTTGTACATTGATCGGCATGTTGGGTGTTGAGTGTTGTGTTGTGTTGTGTTGTACATTGATCGGCATGTTGGGTGTTGCGTGTTGTGATGTGTTTTATATTGAGTGGCATGCTGATGTTGAGTGTTGTGTTGTGTTTTATATTGAGTGGCATGCTGATGTTGAGTGTTGTGTTTTATATTGAGTGGCATGCTGATGTTGAGTGTTAACATGTTGTGATGTGTTTTATATTGAGTGGCATGCTGATGTTGAGTTTTGTGTTGTGTTTTATATTGAGTGGCATGTTGATGTTGAGTGTTGTAATGTGTTTTATATTGAGTGGCATGCTGATGTTGAGTGTTGTGTTGTGTTTTATATTGAGTGGCATGCTGATGTTGAGTGTTGTGATGTGTTTTATATTGAGTGGCATGCTGATTTTCAGTGTTGTGAGTGTTTTATATTGAGTGGCATGCTGATGTTGAGTGTTGTGATGTGTTTTATATTGAGTGGCATGCTGATGTTGAGTGTTGTGTTGTGTTTTATATTGAGTGGATGCTGATGATCAGGGTTGCGATGTGTTGTGTTGTACATTGAGTGGCATGATGGTGTTGAGTGTTGTGTTGTGTTGTGTTTTGTATTGAGTAGCTTGATGGGTGTTGGAGACTTGTGTTCTGTAAAATATTGAGTGACATGTTGGGTGTTGTGTTGTGTTGCACTGCTTATTGAGTGGCAAGGTGGGTGTTGAGTGTTGTGTTGTACAAACACTGACTTCATTATGACCCAGAAGCCAATCATCACCAGGCCCACCATCACGACTATGCCTGCCGCCATTGTGGTCATCATCATGGTCAGAGACACTGCAAAACACACACAAACACACACACACGCGCGCGCGCGCGTGCGCGCGCACACACACACACACAACACACACACACGCACACAACACACACACACAAACACACACACACACGCACAACCACACACACAACACACACACACACACACACACACACACACACACACACACACACACACACACACACACACACACACACACACACACACACACACACCACACAACACACAACATACATACACAAACATATATATGTATGTATGTACGTATATATATATATATATATATATATATATATATATATATTATATATATACACATATATTATTGTGTATATATATATATGTACATATATATACATATATATGTATGTATGTACGTGTATATATATATATATATATATATATATATATATATATATATAATATATATATTATGTATATATATATATGTATATATATGTACACACACATACACACACGCGCTTGCATCCGCATACACACACACACACACACCACACACACACACACACACACACATTCACACACCCCTTCACACACACACTCACATACACACACACTCTCAAACAAATACACACACACGTGTTCGTTCTTTGATTTAACGTTTTTTCACTGTAAGTGATATTAGATGGGGGAGGGGGGGGGAGAGGTGAAAAAAAGATGTATAAATAGAATGAAGAACGATAGTTGCACGGGTTGGATTGTGTCAGAGGAGAGACAGAGGAAAAAGTCATAAGTAGGTGGTAGAATAGTAAAGTGGAACGAAATCTTAACTCTAACATTTAACTTCAACAATGTGAAGAGAAAATTTAACACTAAAACACAAACTGCATAAAGTTAAAGTAATGCATTAACAGGACTGTGAACTAATGGTTCTGAAATTTTAACTAACAAAGATTGATCTGATTTTACTTTTTTGAAATGAGTTTCAGAATAGTTTTCTTGTGTAAACATTTTCGGTAGAAAAGAACGTAGCATTTTGCAATAAAATAAACAGTGAAACAATGTGAACTGTTTGCCGCAAATACACTTGACATTTTTACAATATTTTGTTTTCAATGCGTTTAGCTGAATACGAAAACGAACAGCAACAATCGATCGCAAATGATACATGGAAGAATAATGCATTATATATATATATTTTGAACACAAAAGTTTTATCATTTGTTGTGACACGAACTGTTCATTTAAATGTTCATGAAATCGAATCCATGAGACTGATTCGAACATGTTGCAAGCTTCTTTTAGGGAAGTATGAACATGTAATTCTATAGAATTAACAGAATTCTGTGCACCTTGCTTAGCTGCTCTGTCAACTACTTCATTGCCGTGAAGACCAACGTGAGAAGGCACCCAGCATAAACTGATATCTGTATCTTTTATCCTTAAACGATGTACAAGATGATTTGCCTCAGTAATTAAATCAGGTCTTGTGTCGGCATCAAAAGACCGTAAGGCATATAGTACAGATTTTGAGTCAACAAAGGGAACTACTTTGAAAAACACGGGTTTAAGATTTACTAGATAATGCAATGCTTGTATAATAGCGACTAATTCCGCTGTGAATATAGATATGTTTGCCCCAATGAAAAATGACTTCTTTATTTTAAATTTTGGAACATAAAATGCTGCTCCAGCACATTTATTTTCTAAGACTGAAACATCGGTAAAAATAAGAAGGTGGGTACGGTATTTTTCATCGACGTGTTGTCTTGCTGTGGATATCGAAATGTTGACGTTTTCATGTTTCTTAGCGTCTGTATAATCAATATCAAAAGAGGCTTTTAGCATTTCCCATGTAGGGATAGGCGTTGTTGATGGTGTCTCAGCTATTTCATCCATATTTAGGTGAGACTGTTTGACCAAGTCAGATATGTAAGTTGCAACAGTCATTTGTGATGAAATGCTGTTTGCTCGCTTTGGAAAGTCAACACCAGACCTGATTTTAATTTCCTTACTCACATAATTGTCCATTTGTGAATAGTTCTAACGGCAAATTTTGCTGTCGCTAGCTCACGATAGTTGTTCAGAGGCAGAATTCCAGCAACTTTGTACGTTTCCAGATTAGAGGCATGAGTAGGGACACCTAGAGCAATTTTAATACTTTTGCAGTCTAAGCTTTGTATCTTCTTTAATAAATATTTTGGTGCACTGAAGAACACTTCTTGTGCATAGGATAATTGAGATCGTACAAGTGCTGTTGATAGATGAATTAGTATGTTTGTATCCATTCCTCAAGGTAATCGGCTTATTATCTTTAGAAAATTTAGGGCTTTTCTTGCTTTTGTTGAGATATAATCAAAATGGACATTCCAGTTTAATTTCGATGTTATGAAGACTTCCAGAAATTTTACAACCTGTTCGAAGTAAGCAAGCTACTTAAAGTACCACCAGGATTAAAAAGTATCATGTAAGTTTTTTCCGCTGGCAACAACAGACCATTTGCTAACATATAGTTTCCAAGATTATCAAGATCAGATTGATACAACTTCCTAATGTAATTCTGCGCTCTTTGTGGAGTTGTCTTTTTTAAAGTAATATTCATCCAAATACATATATCATCAGCGTACTGTACCAAAACAACACGATTTGAGAGTGCTTTAGGAAGATCCTGTACAAGGATATTAAATAAAATAGGTGCTATCACTTGTGGAATTCCCATGTCAAGACGTCGTGAAGTAGAATAAATTGTTCCCACTCTTGCTTGAATTGTTCTATTGGCTAAAAAAGACTTAATGTAATCGTACATATTGCCAGATAAACCAATAGATTTCAGCTTGTACAATAAACGTGTATGCCAGACTTGATCGTAACCTTTTTTCACATCAAAAAAAAAAGAAGCTCAAAGACTTTTTCTGCAGGCAAACTGTTGCTTTATCTGAATTGTAAGTTTGATCAGGTGCTCAACTGTGGATCTCCCTTTTCTAAAACCTGTCTGATTTACTGGAATAACGTTATTTTTATCACAGTAATGTACAAGTCTGTTTAATACCAATCTTTCCATTAGTTTACTCGTAATAGGTCTGTAACTGTTTTTGTTGTTTTTAAGCTTTCCTGCTTTTAATATGGGTATAACAATAGACCTTTGCCATAACTGTGGTACAGTTCCACTAATCCAGCATTTCTGAAAAATTTTGTGTAAGAAAATAATGCATTTTTCCGGAAGATGTTTAATCATTTCATTGGAAATTGCATCAACACCTACCGAACTTCTTTTGTTGTGTAGAGACAAGATAAGTGTTTTTAGCTCTTCTAAGGCGATTGGAGCATTAAAACCAGCGATCATTCTGAGGTATTGGGTCAGTGAAGATAGGGTTATTAGCTGCCATTTTTCTGTAGTGTTTGCAGGTAGGAGACAAACCGTCTACTTTACTATTTTGGCCAAAAAGTTCCACAAAAGTTTCAGCTTTGTCCATATCGGAAGGAAATTTGTGACACGTGTCAATCATTATTGGACACCTAGGTAAGTTGACTCCATTTTTCATTGACTCATTTTTGTCCAGACTTTATGAAAATCCTTGAAATCTGAAATGTCTCTTTTGCAGTAGAATGACCAATAATTTTTCTTTGATTCAGCGATGATTCTACATGCATTACACTGGGTGTTAGCTTTTTTCACTTCCATATGATCTTCGGGTGTTCTGCTTTTGATGTAGATTTTGTATTTCTCTTTTTTATACTGAACTGCTTTCTCACATGCCTCTGTCCACCAAACATTACCCAAACGGTTATTGGACTTAAAGGTTTTGAGTTTCGGGACTGAGAGGTCTGCAGCAGCTAGAACTGTCTCCTGGAATTTAGAAAACATAACGTCTACATTGTCACTTTCATAATGTTTGTATTCGTGTTCGGCAAGAGCAGTCTGAAACATGGACCAATGAGCACGCGTGTAATTATATTTTGGTACAATATCAGGAGTGCTGTCTTTTGTCCTGATATTTTCATTAGTTATTGTTATGATGATAGGTAAGTGATCACTTCCCAAGGCATCTCTGTGAGTGTCTCAGGTACAGCATGGTACTAAAGTCTGGCAATAGTAAAGACAGATCGATGGCTGTTGCCCGGTGTTTGGAGATATCAGGAATTCTAGTGACACTCCCATCATTCAAAAGGTAAAGCGCACTGTCAACTATATTTTCTACCAACCGATTGCTTGTAACAGTACAACAGTCTTTTTCCCAAAATGGGGAGTGGGAATTAAAGTCTCCACCAATTAGCCATTTACCGTGCTGCAGATCCGGAATCGTACGCAGCCATTCTGTGTTGTGGTCATTTGGACCTGTTGGCAGGTAAACTGACATAACGTTCAGGATAATGAATTATTGAAGTGTACTGTGGCGGCACAAACGTGTAAGTCTTCAGCCGATGTTAAAACTGGGGAAGTAAATATGTGATACTGCAACTCTTTAAGTATATATATATATCGCAGTGGCTACCTCCTTCCCGGAATTCCGAAAGTCATATATTGGTGGATAATAATAATTTTGGAAATTGAGAAGTTTGGTTGGAATAACGTTAAGCGACTATAAAGTCAGTATTTCACACTGATTCGATGCGAGAAAATGTTCCAGGTATGCGGAATTGGTGGAAATAGATCTACAATTCCACTGTAAAAAATTGATTTGTGATTGTTGGCGCATTTTCATTGTTGCCTAATCTCTTATTTTAAATTAATGGTTATTTGTTTGATAATCACGGAGACCTTGGCTTTCTGTGTACGAGAAAAATGGCCGGAAAGAAAATATTCATTACTTAGACTACTGTGTACACACACGTGTACACACACACACACAAATGCACGCACAAACACACACTCAGTCACACAAACATACACACATCACACACACACACACACACACACACACACACACACACACACACACACACACACACACACACAAAACAAACAAACAGACAAACAAATAAACGAACAAACAAACACACACACACACACACCCAACACACACACACAAACAAAGACACGCACACCACACATATAAATCCACAAACGCATACACACGCAAAAGGCAATAAATTAACTTCAGAATGTGTCATAGGACATGGTCATCAATGACAGATACATCTTTCTCTGAGTCAGATAACGAAAACTCTTTTGAATAATGTTATCTGTGTTGTATTATCTTTGTACCTGCTTTTACAAATATATCATTTGGCACGAAGCATTATCAAATCTACCGTGTTATCTGGTGTAAACTGAGTGGCATATCCAAACAATATGTGACCTCCCACCACGAAATCAGTCTTAACTAGCATTTTGGGCATTTTGAGATATACATATCACTGGAAAGTGTACATTCTGCTGATTATTTTGGTACTTGAATAAAGCTTGTACTCAAAAAAATGTAGAAGTTATGTATGTTTAAAGTCATTAAGTTGTATGACGGCCATTTTGAGAAAACGGCCTCTAAAGTTTTTGTGTGCTCTCCTATACATTTTCCTTAAATTTCTTTATTTGGTGGCTTTGACCCAGTTTTTTGTCTAATTTTCGCTGTCATTATCTGAAAAGTGCACCAAAGAGCTTTCGTCAGTATATTACATGTGCAGGTACTGTACAGGTTACGGTTCATAATAAGAGACAAAAATAGGTACTTTTGGTAGGAAATTGTGTTCTTTCTGCTGCGATCAGTGCATTAAAATACCATTTTAATTTGATTAATAATATTTTTTCAAGAAAAAAATTTTTGTAGGGGATAGATTATAGTCTACAAAAATCAATTTTGAGAAAAAGTCAAAACACCCCAGATAGACCCTCAGTCACCTTTTCAGCTACTAGTGCTGTTCGACTGACAGCGAGTTAAGATTGATTTCGTGGTGGGAGGTCATATATAATTTTTCAGTAGAATCTGCAGAGGTAATCATCATCGTCATGTGTACTGCCGCATGGCGTTGGCGATCATGGCCCTCCATACGAATTAATTCGTATTTTGGTTGGCCATGACAATCTTGGGAGCATACGATGGTGGTTTCCCGTAGATAGATAGATATATAGATAGATAGATAGATAGATAGATAGATATAGATAAATAGATAGCGATAGATAGATAGATATAGATAATATAGATAGATATAGATAGACAGATATAGACAGATAGATATAGATAGATGAATAAGATAGATAGATAGATAGAGATGATAGATAGATATAGAAGATAGATATAGATAGATAGATATAGATAGATAGATAGATAGATAGAGATAGATAGATAGATAGATAGACAGACAGACAGACAGATAGATAGATAGATAGATATAGATAGATAGACAGACAGATAGATAGATAGAGAAGATAGATAGATAGACAGACAGATAGATAGATAATAGATAGATAGATAGACAGATAGAGAGAGAGAGATAGATAGACAGACAGATAGATAGATAGATAGACAGACAGATAGATAGACAGACAGACAGATAGATAGATAGACAGACAGACAGATAGATAGATAGATAGATAGATAGATAGATAGATAGACAGATAGACAGATAGACAGACAGATAGATAGATAGATAGATAGAAGATAGATAGATAGATAGACAGACAGATAGAAGATAGATAGACAGACAGACAGATAGATAGAATAGATAGATAGATAGATAGACAGATAGATAGATAGATAGATAGATAGATAGATAGATAGATAGATAGATAGATAGATAGATAAGAAGATAGATAGACAGATAGACAGATAGATAGATAGATAGATAGTATAAGATAGACAGACAGATAGATAGATAGATAGATAGATAGATCAAGATAGAAGAAAGATAGATAGAATAAGATTAGATAGATAAAGATAGATGATGATACATAGATCGACTGTTATTGTTATTTTGTTACAGCCCAGCCGACTGCTAAGGCCATATCAGGGCTTCAAAAGGAAAAAAAAAAAAAATTAAGTACACATATCAATGCATTTGCGCACATAATCCAAGGAGATGCCCTGGCGTTGACACTCCGCCAATTCATCGCGCAGAGGATTTAAAACCATCATCATCATCATCATTTATCATCATCATCATCCCATCCTCATCAGGTGCCCTGCCGCATGGCGTTGGCGATCATGGACTTCCATCTATCTCTATCTCTCGTTGCCCCTAGCATCTCCCCACCTCCTCGTCCAGCCACTCTGCAAGTCCGTCCAGCATTTTCTCCCTGGGTCTACCTGGTGCTCTCTTTCCCTCCAGCTTTCCGTTATGACCAGGTGCTCAAATCTCTCTTCCTCATAAAATGGCCTATAATGTTGCCTGTCTTTTCCTAATTTCCTTATGAGTGATCTTCTTGTGTCTGCCTCCATCAAGATTGTCTCGTTTGTTTTCTTTGCTGTCCATGGAACTCTCAACATTCTTCTTAGAAACCACATCTCGGCTGCCTCAATCTTGTTCTGGCTTTGTTTGTTGACTGTCCACGCCTCGCATCCGTACAACAGTATTGGTTCTATATAACATCCTAGAGCTCTCTTCCTGATGTTAATTGACAAGCATTTGTTGATAAGAATGCTTGTCATCTTCTTGAATGCTGTTTTGGCATGGCCGATTCTGCCGGCTATTTCTGATGTGCATCTGCCGTCCGATGAAATGATCGTTCCCAGGTATTTGAATTTTAAAACCATAACTGAATACAAATATAAACACAACTAATGACAATGAAACATGCAAAAACGGACCTAAATTATCTAAAATTGCTCTGGTTATCTCATTTCCATAGAGCCAAAAATGCACTTAAAACATGTACCCAATTATCAGTCTTAAAACATGTACCCAATTATCAGTCTTAAAACATGTACCCAATTATCAGTCTTAAAACATGTACCCAATTATCAGTCTTAAAACATGACCCAATTATCAGTCTTAAAACATGTACCCAATTATCAGTCTTAAAACATGTACCCAATTATCAGTCTTAAAACATGTACCCAATTATCAGTCTTAAAACATGTACCCAATTATCAGTCTTAAAACATGTACCCAATTATCAGTCTTAAAACATGTACCCAATTATCAGTCTTAAAACATGTACCCAATTATCAGTCTTAAAACATGTACCCAATTATCAGTCTTAAAACATGTAAGACTTTATCGAGCATATACAGAGGAATGGACCAGTAAGGCAGAAATTGATAGGACGAAATATCAGAAAGCAAAGGAACAAGGCAGAAAAGAGGAAATTTCTAGCACAGAATGTCCAGATGGTGGGGATAGTAATTATACTGAAAGAGCCCCCGGCATCCCCAGTGGGGGAAGATAGATAGATAGATAGATAGATAGATAGATAGATAGATAGATAGATAGACAGACAGATAGATAGATAGATAGATAGGCAGATAGACAGATAGACAGATAGATAGATGTATAGATAGATAATAATAATAATAATAATAAATTGCTTTTATATAGCGCTATTCTCTGTATACAGACTCACTGCGCTATCATACCAATCATAAAACATACTATCCTACAGCAACACAATAGTGTACATAATACCTTACTATCACATAAGCATACTCTCTTACACAAATTAAAAATATGTTAATATATATATATATACATACATATACACACACACATATATACACATATATACACATACATATATAGATACATACATACACACACATACACACACATACATCACACCCACTCATAAATTATACTATCTTACAACAACATGACTTAAACAGTACATATCATATACCTTAGAAATCATACAATAATCAACAGCATTAGCGCAAAGAATACAATCATTTAGACAGTGGGAATTTCAAATGCTTTCACAAACAGGTGGGTTTTGAGTTTTGCTTTAAAAGAAGCAAGTGCGCTTTCCCTTCTAAGGTCGACCGGCAGTGAATTCCAGAGGCGAGGTGCAAGATAATGAAAGGAGCGCTCACCAGCAGTTCTAAGATTACACTTTGGAATTTTAAGCAGCTTTTCATTCGATGACCTGAGGGCCCGAGATGGTGTATATGAGCATAATGCATTAGACAGGTATGATGGCAGAGTGCCTTCAAAGTGGCGGTATGCCATAGTGTAAATTTTATACTGGCAGCGATAGCTGACAGGAAGCCAGTGTAGCTTTTGAAGTATTGGAGTGATGTGGTCACGCTTCTTCTTCTTCATAATAAGGCGTGCAGCACTTGCCTGAACTCTATCGAGGCGTTTCATTTCATCTTTAGGTAGACCTGCCAGTATGGAGTTGCAGTAATCTAACCGAGAGGTGACCAAGGCCAGAACAAGTTTGGTAGCAGCTTCGTTAGAAAGATAGCGACGGATTGATGCAATACGTCGAAGCTCAAGGAAGGAAATGCGGCATATACTGCTAATGTGATCATGCATTGAAAGTGCCTGATCGATCTTGATGCCAAGATATTTGACTGTGGGCTGAAAAGGGATGTCACTTCCATCAATATGTGCAGAATTACTGCCGATCAAACGAAGACGGGAGAGCGCACCAACAGGCATAAATTCGGTTTTGTCGGTGTTAAGTTTGAGGCGATTACTGGTCATCCATGATAAGATGTCAGTTACACAAGCCTGAACACATGATTGAACATCAACAAAAGAATCTGGGTCTGAGCATTTGGACAGCTGGGTGTCGTCAGCATATTTATGAAATTGACATGAATGAGAAGAAATAACATCAGATAGTGGTTGAGTGTACAGTGTAAACAAAACAGGCCCAAGGACAGAGCCTTGAGGTACTCCACAGACAAGAGGGGATGGATTAGATAGAATACCATCAACAATGACTGAATGAAAACGATCATAAACATATGAGGTGAACCAGTCAAGAACAGCGCCTTTGATACCGTAAGTTACTTCCAATCTTTTGAGCAGTATGGAATGGTCCAGCGTATCGAATGCTGCACTGAGGTCCAACAATGCGACCAATGATACCAGTCTGTTATCCGCATTGACTAGTAGTTCGTTGAGGACACTCAGTACAGCAGTCTCTGTGCTGTGACCCTTCCTGTAAGCTGATTGATGGACTTCAAGCAAGGAATTTTTGTACAGGTGTTCCTGTAGCTGCTTTAGCATACCCTCTCAGCACCTTTGAAACAAAGGAAGATTAGATACAGGCCTATAGTGCTTGAGTTCATTTGGATCAAGACCAGGTTTCTTCAAGAGTGGATTGACAATGGCCTGTTTGAATGAATATGGAACAACACCTGCAGAGAGAGAGCTATTGATGATGGTAGTAATCACTGGCACAAGATATGGCAGACATTGTTTTAATAGGGTAGTTGGAATTGGGTCAAGGGAGCAACTTTTGCTAGGCATGGCTAAGATTGTCTCTTCAATTTCTTTCTCTGATACGGGGCTAAAATCTGTGAAAAACGGGCCATCATAAACAGAAAATGTGGGTGGCTCAGATGATAGTAAGTCAAGGTCATCGCAGATACGTTTGATCTTGTTGGAAAAGAAATTTGAAAACTGTGATGGCAGTTCCCTTCGTATTATGTTGTTAGGCAGTGTGGTGGCCTTCGATCTGCCAAGTAATTCATTGGCAGTGGAGAAAAGCTGCTTGTTAGAGGAACATGAAGCGATTTTGGTTGAATAAAATTGTTCCTTGGCCTGTCGGATTGCATAACACACCGAACGTCTTTCTTGTGTGAAAATCTGTCTGTGGACAGTAAGGCCTAGTGCGTCGCCACTGTCTCTCAGCGCGTCGTCTCTTTCTTCTGGCATCCCGTATTTCATCCGAAATCCAAGGGGCTGAGGGGCCGATCACGTACACGCCTGGTAACAGCAGGGGCATGGCGGTCTAGAACCTTCTGGAGGGTCTCGTTGAAGGTGCCAACTAGGCTGTTGAGATCTGGGCTGGCATGCAGTCTGTCAATATTGTTGATGGCAGCATTCATATCATCTTGAAAATTAGGTAGTGATATGTTTTTAAATTTTCTGGATGTCACTGTACGGGTTTGATGGGGAGGTGTTTTAACTGAAAGCGTACAGTCAAGAGCATCATGATCAGAGAGACCAGCAGCAATACATGGGTATAGGCAGCTCAGGGACAGCAAGCTGCCCTCAGTGCGTGCTACCGCCCAATCAAGTATGTTGCCACGTTTGTGTGTGGGCTGATTAACAAGTTGTATTAAACCATGATCAGACAACAAAGTCTTGATCTTCTTCACTCTGGGGTCATTGCTGTCATTATAATGAAAATTAAAGTCACCAAGAATGGAAAAATCACATTTGGAGTTGGTGAACATAGATAAAAGTTCTGAAAAATCATCAAAAAACATAGAGTCTTTCAGCTGGTTCGTTTTTGGATTTGGAGGTGTGCGATACAAACACACACATGAGGCATTTACGTGATCCAAAGATAGTTTTAACTCAACAGCATCAAAACAAGAATTGGGAAAGAAAAGTTGCTTGAGGGTGATCATGCCAGACAAACACTTCCGCACAACAACACCTATTCCACACCTCGTTGACCGTACAGCGAGGAAAAAATGAAAAGTGTATCCAGAAGGGGTTAAGTCATGGATGTAGCTCTCGTCACCTTCGGAGTAAAGCCAGTGTTCAGCCAACAACAGTACATCAATTTTGTTATCAGTAATGAGATCATGAATGTCAGTGGTGATTTGACGACATGACTGGGCGTTAAGGAACCACAGTTTTAGACCACGGCGTTTCAGTTGTCTGTTTGGACGATGGTAACGCTTTCTAGGCAAATTCACGCCCAGGCCTAGAGAGCGAAGCCTTTGTGTCAGGTCAGGGTTCAAGCGAGCCGGAGGAACGGCGAGTAGCTCGGCGCGATTGTATTGCCGTGGTAGAGAAACAGTGCGCTGACCTGACACAGGCGTTTGTACACACAGCGCGTCGCTGTCTGCCCGGTCCGTATTGCTTGGTGCTCGCTGAGTGGCTGGTTTGAATGGCGGGCACAGAGTATTCATAGTGGCGAAGCAAGCAGAGACGAATATCCAAAACCACAGCACTTTGACTGCAGGGTGGGCGTTAAGAGCCCACGAAATAATAGTTACCCACATCACAATTATGCACTCCAAAACACAGGATCATACACGCACTCAAGTCATACAAACAACAGCAAAACAGGCGGACGTTAGAGTCACTCAAACCGCACGGCAAGTGACCGGAAGTGTCAGATATACACACACGCAATCACGGATAGATAGATAGATAGATAGATAGATAGATAGATGGATAGATAGATAGATAGATAGACAGATAGACAGATAGATAGATAGACAGACAGATAGATAGATAGATGGATAGATAGACAGATAGATAGATAGATACATAGAAAGAGAGAGAGAGAGAGAAGGAGAGAGAGAGAGAAAGACAGACAGAGAGAGAGAGACAGACAGAGAGAGAGAGACAGAGAGAGAGAGAGAGAGAGACAGACAGACAGAGAGAGACAGAGAGAGAGAGAGAGTACGTTTGGGCATGTGTGTGAGTGAGTATGTGAACGTGTATGTGTGTATGTTTGTGAGTGATCGCACGCACGCGCGTGTGTGTAGGTGTGTGGATGAATGTGAGCGTATATGTGTGTTTATGCGTGTGTGTGTGTGTGTGTGTGTGTGTATGTGTGCATGCGTGTGTGTGTGTGTATGTGTGTGTGTGTGTGTGATAGAGAGAGAAGGAGAGAGAGAGAGAGAGAGAGAGAGAGAGTGATTGCGTGTGTGTGTATATGTGTGTGTGTTTATGCGTTAAGGGTGTGTATGTGTGTGTCGCTGCATGTGAGTGTGCGTATGTATGTGTTAATGTGTGATGTGTGTGTTTATGTGTGAAGTGATGTGATGTGATGTGATGTGTGTATGTGTGCGTGCGTGATTGCGTGCGTGCGTGTATGTGTTTATGTGGTGTGTGTGTGTGTGTGTGTGTGTGTGTGTGTGTGTGTGTGTGTGTGTGCCATCTTACCCATGGACGGCATGGTGGCGGAGGCAGCGGCGTAGAGACAGTAGGTGTCGTTACAAATCAAGAACTGAGGGTCACACTGACACGCCATCTGACATCGGCATGGGTTGATGCAGTCCTCCGTCCTCTGACACTCTGATGACACACAACATGACATGACATGACACACACAATGTGATACGACACGGCATGACATGACGTGACATGAATTAACATAGCATTACGTGACATAAGACCGATCAGGCTTCATCAGTTTGCTCATTAGTGTGTGTGTGTGTGTGTGTGTGTGTGTGTGTGTGTGTGTGTTTTGTGTGCGTGCGTGTGTGTGTGTGTGTGTGTGTGTTGTGTGTTGTGTGTTGTGTGTGTGTGTGTGTGTGTGTGTGTGTGTGTGTGTGTGTGTGTTGTGTGTTGTGTGTTGTGTGTTGTGTGTGTGTGTGTGTGTGTGTGTGTGTGTGTGTGTGTGTGTGTGTGTGTGTGTGATGCCCGCGCGCTATGAGCATGCCATCATCATCATCATCATCATCATCATCATCATCATCATCGCCATCATCATCATCATCATCGCCATCATCATCGCCATCATCATTATCATTTTCGTCATTATTATCATCATCTTGTTATGATGTTGACAATGATGACAGCCATGTCAACGAAGAAGATGAAAGAGAAAAATAATGATGATGATGATGATGATGATGATGATGACGACGACTTTACAGTAACAGCGACGTTAGCAGGAGAGGCTTAGTGGACGAAGGGAGGTAACATTTATAGGTGCCCTGAAGGTGTCAGGAATGGTTGTCTCCCATGTTATTAGCCCGTTTCTTCTGAGAGAAGAGTATACATGTAGTTTATTTATTTTTGTATTTATTCATTTACTTTTATTTTATTTGGTTTCTTGGTGTCTACCTATAGCGACGTTGTAACGTTAAGTGATGATGTCTGTTCAGTGACGATTTATACACAATAATGATGTCATGTCCCGTGATGATGTCATGTACGGTGATGATGTCATGTCCAGTGATGATGTCATGTTCGGTGATGATGTCTGTTCAGTGACGATTTATACACAATAATGATGTCA